>JAWWMW010000655.1:88915-101523 GCA_035048345.1 Echeveria elegans
TGAACTATGCAGGAAGAACAAGACGATGAAGGGTGCTGAGAACCTTGTTAATATGGGAGGAGTAGGAAACAGTAACAGTAACATTATTGCTATGAAGATTTTGATGCAGCAAGGGAAACCGGATCAGGCAGAGAGTAAGAAGAATTCCAAGAAACTCTGCATATGCTCGCAAACTGACCATCCAGGCTCATTCAGGTGTCGTTATCATCGAACAACTTTAACACAAAAAGTGAATGTCAATCCTCATCATGCTGCTGCAAGAGAGAGTCTGAAACTTACAAGTATGAAATCATCCCTGTCCAGGTTTAATAAGGCTTCTTCTGCAGTTGAATCTGAACTTCCAAGATGACAATGTCGTCAAAGGTGTTGTGAAAAGTTCCTTCTGTTTTGCATCTTGAGTAGTATTAATATGTACTTAGCTTTTCTGCTTGCGAGTTCAAGCTTTATTTGAGTTGCTTGTGCTTGCTTTTGTAACTACAAATTTTCTTTTTAGTATCTTGAACACTTTGTTTCTTTATACTTAATCAGTTAATCGTTGTCGCATTACCAAAGTTCCAGCTCTGCCATTATCAGGCATAGTTTTTTTTTATGATGTTTCTGTTTGGCACTATATATTTCTTTTAAGATTTTGACAACTTAAGAACTTCCTAAACAGCCAACAATGCACAAATCATCAGGAACCTTAATGTTCCAAGGCTATGAGTGTGACCACCAAATTTGAGAGCCGTGAAAGAGGACCACATCTAGCTTGGATCTCTCTGTAAGATGATGCCTGGTTTCATACATCGTGGAAGCACACATGCATCACACAGCCTGTCAACATGAATCCAAACAATATCATACATTAAATTACTTGGCACTCAAGATAAACTTTAGAACTATTACTCACCAGTTCTTTCATAATCGTTGTAATCCTTACACCCACATATGAAAACCTGCGCATTCAGCCAATTGTATATCTGTGTGATACTTCCAAGATATATCTCATTCAAATTTCCCGAACAGCGTGGAAGGACCACTCTAGTTGCTAGTCTTCACATAGGAATGCTAGATCGATGCCAAGTTACAAAATGTTGATTATAATTGTACACTTACATACATTGGAGATTTTTTTTTCATTGACACAAATGATACTGATAAATTTACACAGCTTCCAGCTCTCTATTTATGCTCCCAATAAATCTAAAAATGAAGAGTAAAAATGCAATATGAACATTTGTAAGTATATTACATGAAGCGCGAAGAAATAAACCTCCAATATTACCTTTTGTATGTGATCTAAACGATGAAGAGTCTCTTTTGCTCATTGTACAATGTGTATGGATCTCGTCGGACTTTGTGTAGAAAATAAATTGGCCTGAGTAACTTGCAAACTTTGCTCTGAAGAAATAGGACAGGCAATGTACGCACTTTGGAGAAAGTCTAAGACCGGACGATGTGTAATCTGGAAGTTGAGGGATGCTTGCAAATATGAGAACAAATTATGCGACTTGATTGAGGAGTGTTGAGTTTGAAGTCTTCTCAGCTCCTAGATATCAGCACTTCCAATTTACTCTTTGTGAACTTGATGCTGAAATATCCCATTCTTTTGCTGCAATATCAATATTCACTTAGAAGACCGCCGTCTATGATTAGAAACTCCAGTGAAGTTTATAAAGTGACAATAAAAACATTAAATTGAATCTTGTCTTTAGTATACACATATAGCAACTTCATACAGCAGATGTAAGTACAAATGCGCAAAAGAAAAACTTACTGATCTAAGTCGGATGATCGAGAAAATAGATTTTAATGAGGATGGGTATCTGGACCATGACGCATTTGGATTGTTGTGTGTTAATGTGTTTGATCAAAATGGGGACGACAGTGGAGGAGTTGAAATATGTTCTTGCTTCTTCAAGCAAGGGAGGACTATCGAGAATTGTAAGCAGATGATTCGGAAAGTGGATGTTTGTTGGGGATGGGATGGTTAATTATAAAGAGTTTAAGCAGATGATGAAAGGTGGAGGTTTCGCAGCATTAGGCTTGAGTTTACCCCCTAAATGCACCTTTCTTAAGAGTTTTCATATGTACAATTTGTAACCTTTGTTCTTGACATCGTATTGTCAAAAACGGAAAGTAAAATTCATCTCAAACAATATTTGTAGCATCTAACGATTTACTTATGTTTGAAAAAGCGTCTATTTGGAATCCTAAAGAAATGTTTTACCATTAAGCTTACATCGAATTCTTGTACCTGAATGCATGTTTGGAAGTATGTAGGCCGCGAGCAGAATATTGGAAATTGTTTTACATTAATCTTTTACACAGGGAAAATGGAGGATGGAGCAGATTGGATAACGGAAGTTCTACCTACATATCGTTATAATATATCCCCAGATCACATTATCTATGGCCAAGTCCAGCTTTGTCGGGGTGAACAGCAAAATGTATACCTGAGGGAAGTGACGAGGTTCTAAGGAGACAAGCTCTCATCACCAGATGAGGATTCATGTTGTTGGAACACTGCAGGTGTGGGGAGAGTTGGATTAACGGGGACAGGAAATTTGTGAGCAGAGCTGATGATTGTCCGCTCATTTATTGAACCTGCTTCTTTGCATACACGGTCTAAAACGGCTAAGAAGTCTCTTACCACAAGGAAGATTCTGAATGGATGAGCTTCTTCTTTGGCTGAATTTCCATGGAAGTATTCCGTTATTTCCTTAACTAAAGACAATGCCACACTCTCTTGGGCTTGTATACGGATAATCTCCTCTCCAGCTTTCTCCATGAAGTTGTTAATGGATTCTGCGAATTTGTTGCTATCAGTTGGTACCCCAACTTTTTCTATTGATTTTACTATTTCTCTGATTCTTTCGATTCCTTGGGAGAGTTTTCGGACATCGGAACTCAAAATGTCAGAATCCATGGTGGCAGCCTTTTTGACGTTATTAAGTTCCGAGCCAAGATTGGAGACTAGTTGTAGGCCGAGTTTTTTACACCTGGCTTCTTCATTCAATGTGGATGGAGGTGGACTTGATGCGGACAAGCGAGTTCCTTCTGCTTTTATGATTTCTTGGACAACAAAATGAAGCAGGGTGGTTTTTCCATCTGCTCCCTTGACATCTGCAAGTTTGAGAAGTGTGTCCAGCTTGAATGCATGTGCATCACCGCGATTTGTGCCAACATTCATACGGTTTCCAGTCTTGAGTACGGCATCAAGCAGCTTCAAGAACATCCGGCTACTTCTTAACTCATCACAAGCAGTCTGAAAGGAATAAACTAATTAATTACTGCAGGAAATCGGTTGCATAACTAGAAAAATTCTACTCAGATCAGAGCGCACTCTTAGACATAAATTGGCCTCATTTCAACTTCAGTTCAAGGTAGTACAAGAAAGATCACTGCTTTTTCCAAAATAGGAAGGAACAACTCTATGATGCATAAGTAGGACCAACATCCAAGCATTTCACATCCATTTGATGTTAGATCCTACTATTGCATTTTCCTACAACAACCCTAATACTGAACAAAGAATGATTTACCAGGAACCCAACAAACAAAATGAAAAATGGAATGGCAAAAATGCATGTGTGCAAAGAGCTTACTTTTGAATGCTTTTGCTTCAAAAAATGCATAGAAAGTAGAGAATAGTGAGTTGCCAATGGGGGGAATTACGGTGAAGCAGATGAGGTAACTTACCTCCAAAGTCATGAAAGATTTCTTGAGGTACTCAACCTCAGATTCAAAATTGGCTACATAGAGCAGTGCATCCACCCTCTTAAAGGCGAAAGGTATATCAAGCATTGCACTGAGAAATCGCTCTGAAACACCATGTTTGAGAGGTGAATCGTCTTTACACTCCTTTAGTTTCCTTTCTTCCTCTTTGGATGGAGCCATCTTTGCCAAACTTTCAAGTAGTTCAGTTCCGAGTGATTCAGCATTGCCTGTAACAAGATGCATCAAGAAAATCACTTAAACCACATTAGGAGAGCACCATACTTCATAGAGAGAGAAGAAAAAAACTGGCCTCTGATCAAAGAGAAAGGACCAATAAAACGAAAAAGCATTGACCCCCAGTTTTTGATTAATAACCATTCAAATGAGTTTGATGCAAGCATTGGGTCAATATAAAGAGTCCATACACAAGCTTTAAGACATCATTTTAGAATCAACAGTAGTTATATCCTCTACAGACGCTAACCCCAAACTCAATGCCCGCCTCAAAAGATGAAGCAAACACCTGTAAGAAGTAGGGGCATAACCATGACAAAAAGCAAAATAAAAACCATGACAACCAAGTAACTCACCCTCTAGAAGTGCCTCACACACTTCTTCTTTAGTTACACTGAGTGCCTTTAACAAAATGGCAATGTTCTGAGATTTTTTTGGATCCAACACCCGATTCGCTTGATTGGGAGAGGGTAGTACAAGGCGCCGAGCTGTTTCTTTAGGATTCGAATTTGAGTTATTTACAACAAATAAACTTTCAATCATTTCCTCATTTAACCTGCAATCAACGGAACAAAGATCAGGAAGTTAAAAATTCCGAAGACAATCGAAAATTCTATAATAAAAACACTACCACAGGTTTTCATCACCAGGGAATACATGAAACACGGCATACTTCCATAAAAGAAAATGTAAGGGGGGAAAACAGTGTAGTTGCCTTACTTGAAGGAGCTGGATTTCAGTTGATCCCAAACCATTTCCCTGTCAGAATTGGCTCTAACCTTATCCCAATGCAATGGCTTCAACTTAGGCTTTGGAGTATCTTCATTGTTCTCAGAGGCATCTGATTTCACAGAGGGCAACTCCAATGACGACACGTCATTGGAACTTCTCACCACAGGCCTCAAAGGTGTAACAAGCACTGGTGGCTTCGTAATAGGGGCCTGAGCCATCTGCCTAGGAGAAGGCTTGGGAGTTTCCCACTGCATCAAGAAAGGTGGTGGTGGTGGTGGCGGAGGGGGAGGTGGGGTGAAATGGGTACCCCTTGCAGGACTCAATACTTCAGGCAGGGACCTCAACCTTTCATCAGAATCATTTGATAAACTAGGTGAATCAAGTGTATTGTTCTTTACCGCAGGCCATGAAGACATAGACGAGTTTGACTCATTATCAAACTGAGCAGTCATAATAGGCCGCAGGTTCTGTGGTTGCGGCATTGGTGGAGTAGCCATAACCAAAAGCTCAGGTGATTTAGGTCTTCTGGGACTCAAACTCGCTGGTGGCGAAATGCTAATGGAAGGAGACCTAGCAGGAGAGCCAGATGACGCTGATGATGAAGATGAGGAGGACGAGCTTAACTTCCCAATCTTCCCGTGGATGTTATCCATCACCTCAACAGAGAAAAACTCCCTCCTAGAACCAGATGCAGCCCCAATTGAGTTGCTCCGGCGGCCCAAAGATCCTCTCGGCGAGTAAAACTCCTCCACATTCTCATCCCCATCCCCTGTATTAGCATTAGAACTCACATCACCCTTCGGCACACTCCCTTGCTGCTGCTGCTGCTGCTGCAGCTGCAGCTGTTGCTGTCTAACCAACGGCGGAAGAGGACGTAACTCAGGCGAGTCCAGCTTCCGTGAAATCGATCCACTACTCCTATTGTGCATCCCCCTCCCCGCAGGAGCACCTCCGCGCTGCTGCACTTCGATAGCGCGTGAGTTGACAAGCGTACCTAGATACAAAAACTCTGAACTCGTCGCCGAAGGATTCCTCAACTTCGGCGGATTAGGCGGAAGCGTGAGATGTGAACTCTCCGATATCTGCGTCTTGTCATCCTCCCCCGATCTCTTCCTCCTACAAAACCAGAAAATCGCCGCAGCAGAAAACAACACAGCCGCTACAAGCGCCAAAATGGCGACCGCGACGAGCTTCGGCGACGCAGATTTAGATCTGGTGGAATGAGGTACAACCAGCGACGAGATGTTGGCCGGAAAAGAAGCGAAAGTCGAAGGCGGAGGCGGTGATGGAAAGGAATGGAAGAAAGGAGAGTTTTCAGGAGTGGAAGTTGTGAACGGCAGCTTCGGAGACGGCGGAGGCGACGGTGGCGAGGCTAGTCCGTTTGGGAAGAACGGTTGGTGGAGGATCCGACGGCCGTTTATCATACCGAGAGCGGTTAAACAGTTGAGTGAGAATGTGAGAAAAATGAAGAAGATGGCGAAGGTAGTCGTCGGCATTGGTGAAGTCAAAGTGGCCAAAATCTGAAGCGGGAGATTAACGCGGAATTAGGAGGTGGATTGAGAATGGGATGCGGAGGTTGTGAGACATGTGAGAGGGGGAGATTGAAGAGTAGTGTAGGTCGTCGTAGATGGCGGCGGCGGCGATGGAGGAGAGCGGCGGGGGCGGAGTGAGGTGAGGTTTGTTTTCTTGTGAGTGGAGAAGAATGATGGTAAGAATAACTACTAGAGTAGAGCGTTGAATAATTATAACTTTTATTTCTTTGATAAAATTTGAGACTGCTAGTAATTGAATATATCTGATTATAATAATTTTATTAAACACATTCTTTTTTTTTGTTAGAAAAACCATTTTATGATGTAAAATCATATTTAAATAAACATATTCACCTTTGGAAAAACTATTCGAGAAATTGATTTTTTTTGTTGAGCAGAAAATAGTGAAAAGTGAGGCAAAGCTGGACGTTAGCTGGAGGTTGTAATTGTGAATTATAATTATTATTTATAAAAAAAAACTACGGGCTACGAATTTGGATGGGAGTTGGAGGCAATAATAATTAGTGTAAATAATTAGATTATGCGGACCAAATATATTAGGGATAGTAAAAGTGAATAGTAATGTTGTCGTGAAGAGATGTTGTTGTTGTCTCTTATTGTGGAAGTTAAAATGGGATGGAATTAGAGTTTGTTTCTAAATATTTATTAAACTGGAATAGAAGTTAGTATTATATCAAAAAGATATGTATTTTTTATAATTTAAAGTGATATTCACAAATGAAAATAAAAAATGATTCAAAGTTATTTCCTATGATATCCATATTTGTTTACTCTTTTTTTGAACAGTGACAACCAAATTGATATTTTTCGGGTAACAAATTAAAGTGAAAGATGTAAATTTCGTATAAATAATTTCATATTGTTATTACAAATAAAAATATATTAAACATTTAGTCATTGCGTAGTAGAAAGTCATCTGCAACGCCTTCTGCGAGATTTGTAATAAATTAGTAAATGATGATTTGTAATAAGTATTTAATTGACAAACTGAAATCCCTACCGACACTCCATGGCTGTTGGCTTATTTTAGGAACATGTGACGTCTCAATAGTATAGTGGTACATGCATGTACGACACAATATGTTGCATGTGCTCACTTTCTTTGTTTATAAGTACTATGCAACCAATTTCATTGCATAAAATCGAACAAAATTATTTAGGAAGCTGACGACTGACGAGGGTAACAATCCTTATTGTAATTATGAATATCAGACAAGCAATCACATTTGGATATTTTTAATTAGGTCAATATCATTTTTAAAACATTGTTTCGTTATCACTTTGTATGGACAACATCATTTTTCGATCATTATATTACCGAGTATAATTTTGTAACTAATAGCTCAATCGCATAAATCACAGTATATACACACTGCAGACCGTAGTTGACAAATTCCTCGACATTATTGTGGTGCTGCTCATGTATCATGTGGTGTACAAAGATATATACATGGGGCCGGATTAAATGCAGATTCTTTTAGGTCGAATTTGGTTGCGGAGAAAAAAAAAAAGAGAAAAAATTTTAAAAAAAATTTGAATGAAAATAAAATGTGTGTTTGGTTGCAAGAATTTTTTTTTAAAAAAAAGACAATGAGATTAAATTTTCCTTACAACTTTCTCATGGAAAAATCATTTTTCTTTTAAAAAAATTCTTCACTTTTTTTCTACAACCAAACGAGCCTTAAAATTTGTGGAAATTTAAGATACATAATTTGATTTATTTTAAAATAGAGGTAGATCAAAATGAATGACAAACATTTCATGGAATGAGAACATGGAAAAGCTCACTACTGTACTTTCTTAAACATTATTTTATATACACTAATCCCTCCTTAATTTAAGACTCATCTCATCTCATCTCATCTCATCTCATCTCATCTCATCTCATCTCATCTTATGCATATCACCGTCAAGTCATCAACACCTTTGCTATTTTAAAACCCTAGCTAAAGTCAGTATACTATATTGAAAGGTACATTCAATCCAACTCCCAACCCAACACCTCTTGAAACATACTAATTTATGTGTAAACACTAAAAGACAATCGTGCGCATTTATTTAATTTATCATCACCAATTTCACATTGTAGTTTCGAGGAGCAAAAGGTCACTTCATTGCACAATGCACTATGCATAATGCATAATGAGACTTTTGTGTTGAGTAGGCGACATTGTTTTGAGAAAGTAAGGGTAAAAATGAACAATGTCTCCTGTTTCGTAGTACTTATGAAAATTAGAATACAGAAATTCGGGATCAATAAGTTTCTTTTAATTTTCTTGATGTTCTTCTACTCTTTTATGACTTTGAAGTTCCCGATGTGTGTTGAATTTATATGGTTTTGTGTCTCCACAAACTGCTGACAAATTTCATTACTGTATCACTTTTGAAATTGACATTTTTAACATAAAAAATGAAAACTTTAATGTAAAAAGTAACAATCGTTAGAAATTTGGTTTGTTTTAGTGATGGATTCTTAAAAGACAACAATCAGTATATGCAAGGAAAAATAGGACTCCTTCCGTACCAAAATTATACTCTTATTTTCTTTTTTAAGGTTTCAAAATCTTATTCCTATTTACTTTAAATGAAATTTTTTTCTTTCATATTTGCATATCTCTTCGATCTATTTACTTTTCACTTATTTTTTTTCTACTTTTATCTCACATTACTTAATTTTCTTAATAACCGTACTATCATATGGAAAGATAATTTTGGGACCGAGAGAGGAAAAGATATTATAAAAAAAAGTAAAAGTTGACACAAAAGTAGGTTCATAATTTTGGCAGAGATCTAATCAGCATAAAGCACCATGCAGATCCTTTTTCTTCTTTTTTTGAAAAGAAAGTTTATTGGTTATGCAATGAAGAAAACCTTCAGCAGGACATCAAAATGAGAATTAAAACTTAGATTAATTAGTTTATGTTTCTGATGGGTGCCACAGCGAGCTGAGTTTTTTATATAAAAAGATTGCATCTATTGGAGATGCACCACATGAACATAAACATGTCGGCAGTACATCACAACTGTACAGTTCATTGTGAAAGTTTGAAGTAGCCCTACCTAGAATATTCCCTTCATTGAACAAAACCAGGAGAACATCAAAACATCGATAAACAGGAGATACTCCGAAGTAACTGTCTACTTGAGCACTATACAACGATACAAATGCATCTATGCAAGGACATTCAATGGAAATAGAAATCAGTCATTGAGTAACGAATACAACCAGGAAAAAAAAAACAGGAGCTATCTTGATGGTGTTGGGGCCAAGAAAAAGAGCACGTATACTCAAAACTCAAAAGCTAAGCAAAATGATTTTACCAATGAGCTCCTCTTCGTATGTGGCTTTAAGAGCATGGAATCTCTGAACACATATCCCACTTATTAAAGCTAAAGGGTGAACGAAAGAGAGGCAATCCTTCTAACGCACGATTCACATACATCGACATCTTCGTCTAATTAGATTCCCGGTCCCAAACGCAAAGAGACACCAACGGTAACAAAGTAGTAACAATTGCTACTTAGGGTGAGATGACAACAAGTATTTTCAGGACCACAGCCACATGAGAAAATTGGCCGAAGCATGGAGCTTTAATACACAATCCTTACCATGGAGCCTCAAACATAGCTTATAACCCATTGTCATGAAGCTGAATGCCTGAATATTTCATCATTAGTGGGCCTCGTCATTTCAACATATCCTGCCCATATTATTCTGCAGTATAGAAGGGATAAATAACTAGAATCAAAAAAGAAGCCCAGTAAACCAGAGATGTATCATGATAAGATGATATCAGTTTACTTCTCTTTTGCTGAGGAAGACCATTGTGGTAATCGTCTCCACCACGGGTCCTTTTCTGAAAAAATTATTTACCATTAGAAAGGCATTAGCCGCAAAGATCAAGCACAGGAAAGACAGTGAACTTATAATTCAAAGTTGTAATGTCTTAACACTAAAATTTTACTCAATATAAGTTTTAGGCTAAAGCAAATCTGATTCAGATATGCATTAGTAAGGTTACCGACATAAAATGAATTATGTATTCTCATCTTGAACATACCTATATTTGACATCACACACCTTATCCAGATTTTACACAACGCATATATAAAGGAGAATGATGACTACATGAAACTCACAAAAGACAGAAATTTGGTGATGTCATACTAGACAGCTATAATGAAGCAAAAAATAGAACTCAAGCTGGACAGACAATCGAAGCAAAAATGAGCTGAGGACTAAGGTTAGATAGAAATGCAAAATACTCCACAAATTATTGATTAGTGACAAACACAAAAAACAGGCGAAGGATTCATAAAATGCTTGAAGTCAAAGTCGAACCTTCTCTTGGAGTCTGGCTTCAGTAGCTTCCCTCTTGTGGCTTCGGTTTGCCTTCTTTTCATCACCCATATGTTTATTTTGATGCTCAAGGATCTTTGTTGGTTTACTAATTCCTCGATCCATTTCTCTGATCCTGCCCCCCAGCTTTCCGTCATCCTTCCATTCAGTTTCCGAGGGCCCAGGCTGAACTATCTGCAGAATACGAGAAGCCATTACTACCTGCTGAAGCTGAAGGAAGAGGGTAATTTTACATTTAGCTACACAATCAAGTCAAAGACTGACATATCTCAGTAAGCAAACACAGCATACTAGACGGCAACATATTTAATCAACTGCAGTTTTTGTCGAGATCTTACACGAGGAATGATGACGGATCCTCTGAATTTAAAAGCTTCAGTAAGATCGACAAGATCAAAAGCTTGAATATCTCTACTTCTCTTTGTAGTACACGGCTCATTCTGAACAAACTGCCGTAATTGCATCTCATCTCCTTTGCTAATATCTGTGGCTCCCACGACATCCTTAAGATAGTGTGCTTGCGAAAACGGTCCAGGGATCATTTTCTTACAGAAAAACTCATGATGACGAAGCAACTTAAAGTGGTCAATGAGATCTGACGCACCATTCAATTCCTTAGGACCTACAGAGGGAATTCAACACCAAGTAAAACAACAAGAATCAAGCCAACAAACTAGCACACTAAAACAACGCCAAGCTTACAGGTTATACCTAATCCAAACCTGTTACTTTGTCTATCCATGAAATCAGAACCTGCTAAACAAATAAACAGAAATGTGAATACATCAGCTTCAAGACATAGTGACATGAAATTGAATTGAATCGAATCAAGGATAAACAAGGATGATCCCAAATGCAAAAAGTGACAACAACAACAACATCTAATATATACCTATCTTGTATCCTCGCGTTTGAGTTCCGGTCGATGATTCTCGGCGGAGATTAAGGGCGGATTTCAGAAACCCTAATTCGTGGATTTTGTAGGGTTTCGCAGTGAAATGGATCGACACAAATCGAGTCAAAACCTCTGTCGAAGCAACTAGTCGAGAACGACTATGGAACGCTGGATGGCTGAATGGGAATGAAGGGTCGTTGTAATTTGTAAGGTTATTTATATTTGAAGGTAGCATCCAAAATTCATTGAAGCACCAAAATCTACCATAATAACAAGCTTTCATCCTTAACACATAAACGAAATTTTCATTTTAAAATTTAATTTTTGATTACTAAATCCTCAACCACAAGACATCCACCAGCTCATTAACCCATTATCCAGCCCACCTCACTCAGCCAACCATCACGACTCATTCCACTATTCAGCCCAAAAATTAAAAAAATATTTAAAAATTAAAATTAAAAAAATAAATTTAAAATATTAAAATTAAAATTTTGAAACTAAAATTTTTTTATTGGGAATTTTATGAGTAATTGAATGGAGAAATTATTTTTTACTTAAAAACCAGAACGAGAAACGTAGGGAAAATTAGGAAAATCGAACGAAAATATACATAAAAATGTATGTTCACGTCAAGGTCTCGTCGGAACGGCGGGTTCATCTCTAGTCTATAATAGAATAGGTGAACGAGCGGTCAAATGTGAGCTGACCAAAATACTCCTCCTCTCTATTTAATTTTCAATCGCTTTCCTCTCCTTCGCGTGACCACACGGGCCCAGCCCGACCCATTAAAAATTTAAATTTACACACAACATACAGGCCCGATCTATCCCATTAAAAATTAAAGGTTTTAATATACGCAAACCACACGAGTTCAAAAATTGGTCGATCGAGTCACGCTCGTATTTGACCTGTTTGATAGCGCATTCGGGACGACGCAGCTCCGTCGGGACGACGGACGATACACTAGTATATAATACAAGAAACTCAATAAGAACAAAGTAGCTCTAAATCCTAACGGGGAAGAGTTCATCTTTTGTCGCGTTTCCATTTTCCATTTTGATCAAGGAACTTTAGAGGGATAGGGAGGGTAGCCAAATCTACCTTGTTTACTTCAAAAATAGACACTTTTATA
>JAWWMW010000655.1:102813-113214 GCA_035048345.1 Echeveria elegans
GGGGGGGGGCGGTGGTGCAGGTGGCGGTGGGGTGGTGGTGGTTGTGTGGAGGTGGAGGTGGCGGTGGTGGTGGTGGTGTGGCGGTGCCGGTGGTGGTGGTGGTGATGTGGCGGTGGTGGTGTCGTGGAGGTGGTGACGGTGGTTGTGTCGTGGTGGTGGTGGTGGTGGTGTGGCGGTGGTGGTGGTGTCGTGGTGTGGAGGTGGTGGAGGTGGAGGTGGTGTGGTGGTGGTGGTTGTGTGGAGGTGGAGGTGGCGGTGGTGGTGGTGTGGCGGTGCCGGTGGTGGTGTGGCGGTGTCGGTGGTGGTGGTGTGGCGGTGATGGAGGTGGTGGTGGTGTCGTGGAGGTGGAGGTGGCGTGGTGGTCGTGGTGTGGAGGTGGCGTGGTGGTGGTGTGGCGGTGGTGTGGTGGCTGTGGTGGTGGAGGTGGTGGTGGTTTCGTGGAGGTGGTGACGGTGGTGGTGGAGGTGGTGTGGTGGTGGTGGTGTGGAGGTGGTGGTGGTGGTGTGGTGACGGTGGTGGTGGTGGTGTGGCGGTGGTGGTGGTGTCGTGGAGGTGGAGGTGGAGGTGAGGTGGTGGTGGTGGTGGTGTGGAGGTGCCGGTGGTGTGGTGGCGGTGCCGGTGCCGGTGTGGCGGTGGTGGAGGGGGTGGTGGTGTGGTGGTGGTGGTGTGGTGGCGGTGGTGGCGGCGGCGGTGTGGTGGTGATGGAGATGGTGTGTGATATTCTTATGATTTGGTTGATTGGGTGAAAAATGGATGTTGTTTGTGTTGTTGTGGTTTTGAAAAAAAAATTCAAACTCACCTTTTGAGGAAAGTTTGAGATTTAAATTTGGTTTTGAGATTTTTTTTTAACACAAAACTAACTAAAAATAAGTTCAAAACTAAATTCAAAATCAAACTCAAAACCAACTTCAAAATCTATTTATGAAGTGGGTCTAATACATGTTGAGAGTGATATGCTGCCAGTGGCATTCAAACCTTTATCCCATACTACACCATTAAACTTCTCTAAAACTTTCATAAATCTTATCAGGATCAATATTAACCAAAGTTTCAGTAGCTTTATCAATCACACCGAGCGCAAAACGACACACCATTGAGGAGTAGCGCATTCATCAGCATAATTACTTCCGACGAACCGCACATCTGACTTCGATGATTTCGTCAACATTGTAGCCTTACAGACTAGTTATATATGACTGGTGGCTATTTCGTCGTCCCGACGAAAATGCGGGAATAGATGTTTGTAGTCTGAGTCTGTGAGGTCTGTATAAATTTAAATTTAAAAAATTAAAAATATGTGCAAAATCGAAAACATCTATTTGACTATACGGTCATAATCCTATTATGAATTTTTAAATTTTAATTTTAAATGAGTAAATTTTTTATTATTTTTAATGTTTAATTTTTAAATTTAAAATGATTTTGGTATGTTTATTTTTAAATTTTTTTAAATTTTGAATGAGTATTTTTTTCGTATTTTATCTTATTTCTATTTTGTCTTATTCCTATTTTGTCTTATTACATAATTGATTCAGCGACAAAATACATGATTTAACGATGAAAAAAATTCGTCGTTATATGTGTGTTGTGAACACTATCCTATTATTAGTGTAGATTCAATCAAAATTCGTGCCTGACTGCTCAAATAGTCTTTTCTTCAAAAGAAATTTCGAACTACTCCCTCCGTTTCAATATTAATGGGACATTTGAGACTTTCACGTTTTTTTTAAGAAAATAAAGAAATGTGAAATGAAAATAAAGAAAAATGATGGGTTGAAAAAAAAAATCGGTGAAAGAGTCTAAAAGTGAGAGTAAAGAGTCAAAAATTTCTATTTTAGATAACGAGTGTGATTTTGAGACTCAAACAAGGAAGCCATTACTAATGCGATGATAACAAATAGTAACATATTACTCGATGTAACATGTTAAACATTACATTATTTTATTACTCTTCAGGTTTATACAATACATGATCATTCACGCCACGAACATACACTAATTGATTGATGCTGCAATCAAAAAAAAAAAAAAAAATTGATTGATGCTGAAACGAATACAAAGTATACAGGACGAATATACCCACCGAGTTAGGAGTCCCTATATTTTAGGGGCAAGAGTGGGATGGCAGCACTCGAACACAATTCTCCTATCCATCTCCTCCGAATTGCAATTAGGGTTAGGGCATTTCAACGTCTCCGGCATCCCCGTGCACCGCACTGGAAAATCGATCTCGCAACACTGACTCTTCCCACGCGTCGCAACTTTCCCAAACGCCTCAACTAACCCCTTTTCAAAGTTAATCGGAGTTGTCAATTTCTCCAACGGAATCTTATCCAACTCCATCATCGCCTCCAAAATCAATCCCCCTGGCCCGTGCGTCACCACTTTATTTCCTTTTCCGATCAACGCCCAGCTCCGCTCCGTTTCATACCCTAACAGCAACTTCAACTGCCGTGTCATCTGATCCTCCGTCTCCGATCCCTTTTGATGACTCATTTTCGGTATCACCATGCTTCTTACTCGGCACCAGAAGAACCAGTAACATTTCACAGAGGTGTTCTGATTTTAGTATGTCCTTGATTCGGTTGTTTGTTTTTTTGATGAATTTCTTGGCTTGTCTTGCCTAAGTACATCAAATCTAAAGGCTTGCGAAGCTTGTTGATATGTGTTTGGGGATTGCTGCAAATATCCAATGGATGTTGTCTCCACCAAATAGGTTTTTATATTTTTTGTCATTCGGTATCTGCACTTGCAAAGATATGCACTGTTACCCACAACATGAAAAGATGCACGTAAGTCAGAGTCAGTTAGTGATTGATTTTGAATTACCCATTCGAAGGTTACTGGATTCATGGATTGATTCCGTTTAGGATGGATTTCATTGAAAATGTCTCCAATTTCCACTGGGTTCTCTGTTGACTTATTGAAGGGAAAAGCCCTAGTACCCCAGATGAAGATCATATGGATTGCATTGATGTTTACAACTATGCCTTTGGGATCAAGCATCACCAACATGGTAGTCTTGCTCTGAAATTGTCATTTTACTCTTATGAACTCTGCTGGCTTTTGTGAAACCACTGAAGGTTAGGGTAACGTGAACCACTTCATGAGCTTTTGTTGGGTCTTGAAATGATAATCTGCTCGTTCCTTGCTTAAACTGGAGTAGAGTGCAATCCAGAGAATGCCGAATTGATCTTCCTTGTGTGGCTGTGAGGTGATCTGGTCAATGATACGCAGCTCTTTGTCTTTCATTTAAATTTCTTCATCTGTTACCAGCAACATCACATGTTTCCCCATCAGCTGCATGATAATACCTATCCTGTTGTGAAAAATAGTTCTGTGTTTTATTATATCATATTTGCCGGCATTAGCTAATCAGATATTCTATGTAGTTTGAGAAACAAGGACCACTTCATTCTGGAGCTCCTGAATCAGCATTTCCTTTGATCAAGAACTCGAGAGCCGTTGTGTTATCTTTGTGATATCCCTAGTCCCTCCCCCATTAGTATTTGATATTTTTCATCCACTTTTGTTTCTTCTGCAACATAATTAGTGTTTGTGTCAAATATAAGTAATCATGATGGCTTATGAATTGTACCGTATGCATCAAATGCTGATTTAAGAATATATATTTTTATTGCTACAGGTAATCAAGTGAGGAATTTCACCCAAAACCCAGTTGCACTCTCTTATTTGACCTCTGAAGACTTCCGTCTTTTCGTTGAGCTGAGTAGAATACTAAGAGAGTTCATCTTGTCTGCCTGTGAAATCTCATAATTGCCTAGAAGGTAAACATAGAAATAGTTATAATAGAAAGAAGAAACAGCATTGTTTGTTTGAGTGAATAAGATTACTCATTGCTTGGGAACTTGTTGATCACTGCTGCACAATATGTCATGCTGTTGATGATACGAAGTAATCGGTATATCAGCCTTAGCATTTTCATATGGTGTGTCATTGCCTTGCAGGTCTGCCGAAGGGAGCTCCTCCAATTCAGTGATGCATTCAGCCACTTTTACTAGTGCCTGAAACAGCGTCGTAAAAGCAGCTTTCGGCAGTTGATTTTTCTTTGGCCTTTTGCTGAAGTAACAAGTCATTGACAAATAGTAGTAACCATCCAGATCACCTAATTTTGTCGTCTGACTACTTCAAATTCTGTAGAAATCATTGTGCTCCTGCACTTGCAATGCTGGCGAAGTTGCTAAATTCATTTGTGCTACCACCCATAAACCATGATTCATTGTAAATGAGGCTAAAACCGAGACTGCCATAGCATCCCAGCCAATTGGTGACAATTCTTTGAGCACTGAAAGGCAATGGTATGCTTATCAACTCCCTTGCTAATCATTTCTTGGGTTTTTCTATAAAATATGTTAAATTTATTATATTTGTTCGCATATAACTGTTAGTAGATGTGATTGTAGTTCATATTTCATATACCCGAATAAACAACTAACCTCTAGCGCTACCAGAAATACTTGAAGGCTGTTAAATGTTCGGATTTCCTTGTCTTCCGTCCACTGTATCCATTATCCAAAGCAAGTTAAATTAAGGATTTGTGAAACAGGGTTATTGATATAGAAAGTATTGCTAGTTACCATTTTGTCTCGTATTTCACCAGGGATTATCAAAGTGATGTTTTTAAAAAGTTGGAGTAGGGATGAGAAATCAAACTACTGGCCGTCTGGATTGTGTAAGCGTTGTATTTGGACCACAAGATGTGCGTCTTCTGCATTCATAATGCCTATGGTTTTACCGAATTCAGTCTCTTTCAAACAAGCCTCAGTTGTACTGGAGAATGAGCTTTTTTCAGGTCTATTTGAATCGTCATTCTCCAACATCAGGTTGTTCTTTACTTGCCCATAGAGGAAATTAATATCTTTTCTTGCTTCCTTCTCTCCATATTGTTCTTTGATGGGCCACCAATTTCAGCTAAGGTTAAGTAGCTCATACAGAAATATTAGTCAATGATAATCTTGCTATTTTTAATTTCTATCTAGATAGAGGAACGATCATTTTCTGATTTGCCTGAGTTATTTGATGGGGCCGATCCACATGTATCCAAATGAGTCAAGTTCAAGTTGTCGTAGAAATATATACTTTGGGTCATCATCGACATCTAGGAAGCACTGTTGAGGTTGAAGGATGGCAATGCGCAAGGTGAAATGGCGCGTTGTAGACTCTTTATAGGGCAGTACTGAGGGGGAAAGGATAGTGATATCTCTTGCAAATAATGTGCAAAATGATATACGTTCTGCTTTTCACTGTTGATTTGTCCACTGGGGTAACCTTTTTAGGCTATTTCTTGACTATTTCTGATAACATTGTGTGTCTGGGACTGGGGAATGGGCCAGAAGAAGCCGAATAAAGTGTTTGATCGGCCCGTTGCGTTTTTCAGACATGATTTTGGGCCAGAGACTTTGCTTGAGTTTGTTTTGTTAAAAGTTTATAATTTTATGCATAGCACTGTTAACGTGCGAATTTGTTGAACATGTTTTTATCATTTACTTATTTTGTATCTGAATCAAACCATACAAGAGCAGCCTGAAGTAAAATGTAAGTAACACGATGAATGGGAATACTATAAAGGCTACTAGCACTTGCTGTGTGATTCTGATACTTATTTCAGTTTCATATTCCATTTCGATGCCCTGAGGATATCACATATATGTATCTGTTGAAACCGATATATATGCTTTGATCTGATATACTCTCCAATAAAATGCAATCTCCGGACGATTCTTAGTTCCAATACCTACAAAAGAAACAACTTTGATCTCAACTCGCATATAAAAATCTAATTTCACATGTACCATGATTTTTCCGCAATCCAAAAGCACTTGAACTAGTCATGATTTATGAAATTTTATAGCAAGTGTCGTTCTGAAAATGACACATAATTCTTTAAGATGAAAATTTATAGTGTAATTATATTTGGGTCGTTTTCGACTAGGCTGTGCGCATAAATCATGCACGCTAAGGTGGTATGCATTTTCGTAGATGTCACCTTTAGTGTACTTTATTATGGTTTTGCAACCTAATTTTACAAAAATTATTACGAGTTTCATGCTCATGTTTGGTAATTTGTACTTTAAGTATAGGACATCTGAGCTGTTATCTAAACAATACCATTAATCAATACAGATGTACTCCGCTTCTGCCGGTCGACCTATTCCCTCTGTCCCATAATATATCTTACACTTTTCTTTTTGGGTATCTCAAAATATACCTTACACTTCCTAAAATGGAATACTACACATTTCACTTTTACTCTCACATGCATTCTCTCTCTTCATTCATTATTTCACCTTTTACAATCATTCATCATTTATTATCAATCAAATCACACATTTTTCTCACACAAATACTATCTTTCTTTAATCTTTACATACTTACTCTCACTTTTTCATACTTTCTTAATCTCCGTGCTCATACCCCAAACGTAAGCTTCTTTTTGGGACAGAGGGAGTAAGTTACAAAGATGCAGATTTGTTAGACGTTGGCTCCTTAGTTCCGCATTTGAAGTGTGGTGAGTTTGAACTTGAGAAGTGTATCAATTTTAGTTAGCTTAGTTGCAAAATGTATATTTTGTGGTAAAAAGTCAAATTGATATGCTATATATTCTTAGCTCTAAGCCTCTAAATTATGTTTTGACTCAATCTAAAATATTATATTTCTCTCACGTTGTATTCTTTTTTTTTTCAACGGTGAAAAGTTTGTAGCGTCACTTGGTGACGGAGGTACATCAAACTTCATTAAATTTCGGTATTTTTTATTTTCAGCTTTCTCAGTTTCAGGTCCGCTTATTTTATTTTAGCGTTATATTTTCAGTAGCTTTTATTTGTTTGTCGGTGAATATTGTGTCATATTCACTTTACTAGTGGATAGAGACTACTTTGAGTAAGAAAAATACGCTCGATTTTCCAAACATACACGATTATTGCAAACTATTTAACCTCATTTTCATACGACTTTTAAATATATGCTCAAAATTACGTGTTGGTTATGTGCATAAAATATAGATAATATTAGTTTTAAATACCCTCTATACGCGAAATTTATACTTTATCACCCCTTATTCAAACATTTTGATTTAAACACCCCAAGTTCGTCATATTTTTTGTAATTTCGGCCTCCAACCAAATATCAACTTTAAAAATCTTAAAAATATCAAAAAACTATAATAAAAAAATTCTAAACTTCAATAAAACAAATAATCAAAATCCAACCATTTACCAAATATTTTTTCGTAAATTTAATTTGATATTTTGAATATTTACCAAAATGTTGCACAAACTTATATAAAAAATATAACACATTATTCAATTTTGTGTCATTATGTTTTTGTATGTCTCTGATTTTTTAACTATTCTTTTTAAAATTGCTATGTTTATTTGAAATAATATTGGAAATTCAAGCTTTGTAAAACATTTATATTTAAAAATAACAAACAAAAATTAAAAATTCAGAGAAATTCAGAGAAATACAAACCATAATGGCAAACTATTGAATATTTGTTTATATTTTTTTTTATCAAAGTTTGTGCTACATTTTGATAAATATTTGAAATATCAAATTAAATTTATAAAAAATATTCTTAAAGCATAATTTCCTTAAAAAATGTGATACTAAATGGTTGGAATTTGCTTATTTATTTTATGAAAAATTGAATTTTTTTAAGTTTTTTTGGTATTTTAAAGATTTTTAAAGTTGATGTTTGGTTGGAGGCTGTGATTACAAAAATATGACGAACTTGATGTGTTTAATTCAAAATGTTTGAACAGAGTGTATTTAAAGTCTAAATTTCGCGTATAGAGGGTATTTAAAACTAATATTCTCTAAAATATATGCCAATTGCTAATATTGTTTGGTAGATAGAACAAAAATTCCTCACTATATAGCTTTTTCTAAACGGGTGCTGTGCGGATGCCTCATGAATGAATGAACCAACTCGATAACAAATTGATAATTTAATTTGTTGACGTATTATTCGCTATGTTACCTATAAATTTTAGTAATTTTTTTGAGCATTTTTTTTATATCTCTCTACTTTATTTAGTGTTTCAGGATATTGAACTTCAAATAGAAATTTTGGTGTTCAGTGGAAGCAAAACGAGCAGTTTCGTCGCATTTTCGGACCTTAGGTACTTCAGAAGCCTCTAGAACATGCATCCGTGATCTGATCGAGACGAAATAAATTGCGTTGGAAAGAAGACTCAAAATCCTACAAATTTTATGTTTACTTTAAAGAGTAATTCAGACGTTAAGAAGACCGTAAATAGCAAACAGTAAATAGAGGGCTTTTTATTCTGGGCCGAATTCGGGCTGAATTTCCTAATTTCAGAAAGTACTATAAATACAACATCAGAAATCCTAAAATAGGAGACTGCGACAGACGAAAATATTCAGACTTTCAGAGTGCCAAAACAGTTTCTTCATTCTTATTTTCTTTCCAATATTATATTCTGAGATTATTTGCCATGAATAGTGAGTAGTCATTTTTGTTCCGGGATTCTACGAATCCTGTGTAGTATTAAACCCTAGTTTGTGAGATGAACGAATGAATGAAATTTTTTGTTATACATTTTATTCAATTTTTATTCATATATTCATGTATATTATTTAGCATTGAATGGGATGCCTAATTGCACGAACTGCATAGGTTAGGAACCAACACTAGCAATGACTTGAGCTGACTAATCAGACTGATGTACAATTGACACTAACTACGCTAGCTATGCTGTTATTGCGTAAGTGAATGCTAGAGCGACATTGGTAATCGTGAGTAATAGCAGGAACATACTGGAGGAAATTATTTAATGTATTTATATCTATTGATACTTCCTGCAGGGTATTAGTAATTAGAAATAATTGAGGTACATTTTATTGGAGGGACTCGTAGTGCAAGATGTATTGCTTGAGTGATGACTAAAGATGTCAGCTCACTCAGTAGCACACATTGTTTATTCTCAGATATCATATGACATGTTTGTATTTAATATTTCGTCGCATGAATTAAGAATGTATGCATATGTGAAGTAGTATTCTGGAATGCTTTACTGAATTAATACACAGTCCAACTTTACTATTTCTGCACTTTAGGAATTAGAATTAATACCATCTCTTTTGTTTGAATAGATAAGACACGGCATTAATTTACTAGTATTTGGGCTTCGTTTTGGTCTCTTGAGATGATCCTCAGACTTGTGAGTTATAAATATTATTTGATTGCAACTCGACACCTGAAACTTATTCGGCAACTATAAGGGTTAAAAACATATTTGTCACAAACCCCAATATCAAATAGAGTACTCAATAAAATATTTGTAGAAAAACAGAAAAAGCTCCTTTTTGAATGACAATAAACGGTCTAGATTCAGTTTTATGACCTATAATGCGAGCTTAAAGTGATTGAGAGAATAATAGAGAACTCAATAATAATGGTTGTTTTTCTTACATTCATTTTGTTCTTATACTACTCAAATCACTCTGTATCTGGACACCTGGGTCAATCTTGGTTACGTTGTTATCTCCTGACCTTGTGTAAATATAGTGACTAGTAACTATGTTTTTATGTAGGTCAAAGAATTTGTAAAATTAGGGGTAATCTAATGTTGAACCAAAGGAAATAATGAAAATTTATCTATCTTAATTATTATTACTTTAAATAGTTATTAAGGTTTGGGAGGTTTCAAATTCAGTTTGGATAACAAGCAAAACAAATATTTTATACAAAAGAGATGACTAGTATCTAACTTCATCAATAGTACTCATAAATTATATTGAACTGTTATAAAATAATATAGAATAATGTTGAGTTGATTTTAGTATATGACTAATGATCGGTGTCATAGATGTCTAATATTTACACACATATTTGCTTGTATTCTTAGTGGTTACATTATAAAATTGATCGTATTCTACACTCATATTGCTATTTCATGTATAAAATACATTTTTTATGATTATAGAATGTTTTTCCATATGACCACATGAAGTGTGACATCTTTTGGAGGTAAAACTGAAGTAGAGGAATCTGAAGGTCATGTCGAAGATATACCTACAGATGAACCTGTAGAGAGACAATTGCAGAAGAACCAATACACGAAGCTACAACCTGAAGAACAAGCTACAACTCAAGCTTAAGATACACAATCAATATTCCAGAATATTTCTAAAAAGAAAAATATTTATTCTGAATCAATGGTTCAGTAATATTTCCAAACAGTCAAGATTTGGAAGTATTTCTAAATCTCAGATTAAGGAACTCAGTGCTTCTCTATCATTATAAATAGAAGGCGTAGGCTCAAGAGAAAGTCACTAGAAGTAGAATACAAGGCTTAACCAGTCCAGATCAAAGTCATTCCTCCCGGAGCAAGACATCTTCGTAACTGAAGAATA
>JAWWMW010000655.1:114917-133000 GCA_035048345.1 Echeveria elegans
ATAGTGAATGCGTCTTAAGCTTGTCTCATAGTTTCAAGTCTTATTACACTTTTAAAATAATTTAAAAAATAGTGAATATTTAGCTACTGAACTGAACTGAACTGAAATTAAATTAATGTCAAAAGAACAGAGCCTTCGTTTCACCAAAGCCTTCACTTCTCCACAAAAATATCCACCATCCACCATTCAAAATTCAAACCATTAAGAAATTGATAATCATTTTATAAAATAAGAGACATATCCGAAAACCAAAGTATATATAATTATACATTTTTATATATAAAAAGTAATGATATGTTAATTATCAAATTATCTCAAGAGTTAACATCCTTAAAATTAGTAAAAGTTACTATCAAAAAAAAATTAGTAAAAGTTTGAAGGGCATAAAAGATGTACACGTAACACGTATATGTTTATGACCATAGGTATATAATTACGTACATAATTACTTGTGTCACATTAAAGCTAAATTATTATATTGACATTCATAACAGTATCTACAAACATCATATAACATAGTCTTAATGCTATTTGGTGAAAGTGATGTACTTTTCAAATTCAAGAGGATCACTTTTATAGAGTATTTTCATTTTAAATTAATATTTTATTGAATATGTCAATGGTTCATTAACTCATGATTTCATGCCGCGATTCACAAACTCCTAAATTTTATGACTTGAGAAACAAAGAACAACTATATTAATAAATATTACTACATAAATATAACAAAACAATTCCAAAATAAGAAACCTTTTTTTTAAAATACGGTTAGTATTTTTTGTGAAGTCAAATGACACCAACGCGCACACCAAGCTAAGACAAAAACACACTACACATTCCATCTACCACACTTATAATTCTTAACCTTTGACCGTCTTGTAACAAACGCTTCTATCTATCTCTACCACCATCCACCCACGTGGCATCTCAGCTGCCCGTCCCTTCAATCTACCATTTCTTTCCCTCCATTTTTATACACCATCCTTATGCTCCACAATGCAACCAACTTCACCTCACCTCACTACACAACACAACAACAACCTCATTGTCACATTTACTTTACAATTCTTGCTCCCCCTTAACTCCACAAACACAACAAACGTTAGAAACTAGAATGGTGTCTGTGGAGGAGATCAGGAATGCTCAGCGTGCCGATGGCCCTGCCAACGTATTGGCCATCGGTACCTCCGTGCCCGCCAACTGCGTGATCCAGTCTGAGTACCCTGATTTTTACTTAAGGATCACAAACAGCGAGCACAAAGTCGAGCTTAAAGAGAAATTCAAGCGCATGTGTAAGCATATATTTTGTTTCTCGTTGACGCTGTCCTATCAAAAAATCTTAATATCTGAGAATTTTTTATCGAAATAAATCCTATGGAATTCTTTTTCACGAATGCATTTTGTTGTTGCATAGTTGGTTTAGATATTTATAAAAATCTAATAACTATGGAAAAAAGTAATCCATATATGTCATGTTTTGTTGGTGTTATCTTAGTGTTTATGTTTTGAATCATTCAGGCGAGAAGTCGATGATCAGGAAGCGATACATGCATCTCAATGAGGAGATTCTGAAGGAGAATCCATCTCTATGTGCGTATGAGGCGCCATCGTTGGATGCGCGACAGGACATGGTTGTAGTGGAGGTCCCAAAGCTAGGCAAAGAGGCCGCGGCTAAGGCTATTAAGGAATGGGGACAGCCCAAATCCAAAATCACTCATTTGGTGTTCTGCACCACATCAGGTGTAGACATGCCTGGAGCTGACTACCAGCTCACCAAGCTCCTCGGCCTGCGTCCCTCAGTTAAGCGTTTAATGATGTACCAACAAGGGTGTTTCGCTGGTGGAACGGTTTTGAGGTTGGCCAAGGATTTGGCTGAGAACAACCGTGGCGCGAGGGTTCTAGTCGTGTGCTCTGAGATCACCGCCGTGACTTTCCGTGGACCTTCGGATACTCATCTTGACTCTTTGGTGGGACAAGCTTTGTTTGGGGATGGAGCAGCTGCTGTGATCATTGGGTCCGATCCGGATCTATCTGTGGAAAGGCCTTTGTTTGAGATTGTGTCTGCTGCCCAAACCATCCTGCCCGATTCTGACGGGGCAATAGATGGGCATTTGCGAGAAGTTGGTCTGACCTTCCATCTTCTAAAAGATGTTCCCGGGCTTATCTCCAAAAACATTGAAAAAAGTCTCAATGAGGCCTTTAAGCCCATCGGGATCAGTGACTGGAATTCCATTTTCTGGATCGCTCATCCCGGTGGACCAGCTATTCTCGATCAGGTAGAGATCAAGCTCGGCCTTAAAGAGGAGAAGCTCAAGTCGACCCGTCACGTGCTTGGTGAGTATGGAAACATGTCTAGTGCTTGTGTGTTGTTCATCATGGATGAGATGAGGAGGAAGTCTTTGGAGGAAGGGAAATCCACCTTCGGCGAAGGGCTCGACTGGGGTGTCTTGTTCGGGTTTGGCCCTGGTTTGACAGTGGAGACGGTCGTGCTACATAGCGTTGCAACTCAATAAGTTCACAACTATTTCTTTGTCTCCATGGAGTTGAGTTTGCTGGTCAAGTGGTGCAAAGTGCAAACTATAGGATGAATAAGTCACTGTTTAATTGGTTTCGTCGTGTCTCTCGGGCTTAAGTTATGTTTCAAGTTTTCTTCAGTTTTTACTATTGTAATGGAAAATGATTACTTCAAAATTGTTGTTCGATTATGTGCTAAGCGCTTAGATTTATGTATTGGAAGTTGTGCCACTCAATTTATGTGGAGTAATAGAACTAAAATATGAACAAAAGGTGTAATTATATTTAAATAATTGTAGAAATATAATGCAATTTTAAGCAGAGTGAAAAACATCGCACTCCTCTACTTACTAATATGAATGTCTTCGATTAAAGAGTGCGTTAACGTAATCAACACATGGACGTATGCATGCGGCATAACTACTAGACTACACTAACTTCTGGATCAACACATGGACCTCGATCGTCCCAGCCCATGTCCCCAACTTTCATCTCGAAAATCCAGTCTTGCTCCGGTCCGCTTAATTTAAAACTGAAAACAAGATAACAATCGTTGATGTTAGGTGTAATAGTATTTCCTCATTTTAGAAGAAATGTTGGTATCTTTTAAATGTTGGTATTTTTTCGCTACAAATCATGTTTGTAATTGTAAGTATAAAATATAAAGCAGTACTACAGTAGTTCGTATTGTACGATGTACGTATTTATTTGCTACAATTAAATGCAGAGGTGGTCCAGCTAGGGCGTATGGTCCTATTTTGCTCCGTCCTCAAAATAAATTTTATTTGTTTGAAGAAAAAATCTCAATCCTGAACCCATTTCTTCTACGGGGTGAAAACGTGATTAGAGATACTTTTGAGGACTAAAATGTAATATCAAAAACTTTCTCATCGCAGCCAGTCCGAAGATTCGGCATTTCAACGCTGACCATCACACCACGAGAACAGCGATCGACCAAACGGAGAAGACCACCACCTCTCCTTCTCCCTCTTCACACCATCCAGATCTCGATTTTCAACTTCCGTCAAATGGCGTTCACCGATTCCTCCCGCGACTCATTGATCCCGACCTACCTCTACACATCCTCATCCGCCTCCGCTTTTGACAAACTCAACATCACCAGGTCCTCGTCGTTGTCGCCGGCTCTCGGTTCTTCCACTCCAGCCGCAGCATATGGAGGTGCGAACAGGAGCTTTGTTGTAGCAGCGCCGAGTGAGCCTGGGAAGATCGAGATGTACTCGCCTGCTTTTTACGCTGCTTGTACTGCTGGAGGGATTCTTAGCTGTGGATTGACGCATATGGCTGTAACTCCTTTGGATCTTGTCAAGTGTAATATGCAGGTGAGTTTTCTCCAGATCCGGTCGTTTTTGGTTCATCGAAAATCTGTAGATTGCATCTGACGGCTTGCTTGATAAGATACAGCAGATTAGATTGTTGAAAATGTCTAGGCGAGAGGAACTGAGCTTTGAATGAGTAGGATTTAACAGCTTAGTAGTGAATAGTGATCACAGCATTTAATTAGTTCATTTACATTTATAGTACATGTATTACATATTCACGTGTAAGAATATTTGGAGTTATTTACGCTTACACGCTTACTGTAGTCGAAGCCTCGAAGCCTCGAAGCAATTACTTTTGTTGTGCTCACGTTTTACTTTTGATGTGAACCTCTTCATGATGTAATTGGTTATTTAGTTATATTCATCAAAGGTTTGTTTGCTGATACATTGGTAATAATCCTGAATAGTACTTAGAACTTACAGGGTAAATAAATTAGTTACTTTAAATTGATTGGTAAAACATGCAACTGAATAAATTTCTTGCTGTAGATTGATCCAGCTAAGTACAAGAGTATCAGTTCTGGTTTCGGGGTGCTGCTGAAGGAGCAGGGTGTCAAGGGTTTCTTCAAGGGCTGGGTGCCTACCCTGCTTGGTTACAGTGCCCAGGGAGCTTGCAAGTTTGGCTTTTACGAGTTCTTCAAGAAATATTATTCTGACATAGCTGGACCTGAGTTTGCTGCGAAGTACAAAACTTTGATTTACCTAGCGGGTTCTGCATCAGCTGAAGTAATTGCTGATGTTGCTCTGTGCCCAATGGAGGCAGTGAAGGTCCGTGTCCAGACCCAGCCTGGATTCGCTCGTGGACTATCTGATGGACTGCCAAAGTTTATTAGATCGGATGGTGTACTTGGGTATGTAACTTGAAAATTTTGTTTGTACTATAATTTGTTAATGGTGATTGGTGCCTAACTGATTTTATGTTTTGAAGGTTATACAAGGGTATTGTACCTCTTTGGGGAAGGCAGATTCCATGTACGTTGAGGCACTTTTCTTGGTTCCCTATGATCTATGGAATTAGTACCTTTTTATCACCCATGAGAGTTTTATATTGGTTTGTGACCACAGAATGTCGGCAACTCTTGCACCATTTCCCCTCAGTTCCATTTTACCTATTATATAAAGATAAAAACCACTCTTCATTAAGATTTTGTGTGTTTATAATTGTTGAGTGGAAGTATCTAGTAATACATTGTCTGATATATCCATTGCACATACAAAGACTGACTTGACTTCCTTGTGATTGATAATAGGTTTAAGATACAATCAACATGCATGAATTTGAATATGCGTAACGCTTCTTTATCAAAGATTTTAATTTTTCAGTGCCTTCACAGATACTATGATGAAATTTGCATCCTTCGAGACAATTGTGGAACAGCTTTACAAGCATGCCATCCCAACTCCAAAAGACCAGTGTTCCAAATCATTGCAGCTTGGTGTTAGTTTTGCCGGTGGTTACATTGCTGGAGTTCTATGTGCTATTGTTTCTCACCCAGCTGATAATCTTGTTTCATTTCTTAACAATGCTAAAGGAGCTACTGTTGGTGATGTGAGTGCTTAAATGTTTTCATTATAGTTGAACTTGTCTTTCATTTCAATGTAAGGTTCTAAAACTTGTTTTCTTTCAGGCGGTAAAAAAGATTGGAGTTGTAGGTCTTTTTACCCGAGGACTTCCACTTCGTATTGTTATGATCGGAACCCTAACTGGTGCCCAATGGGGACTTTATGATTCATTCAAAGTCTTTGTTGGATTGTAAGTTTTACATTCGATCATACCCTGTTTTGGATCTACAGCCAAAATATTGAAATCTGGTTTCTGACTGAATTGTGCATGTATTTCAGGCCTACTACTGGCGGTCCTGCCCCAGCTGCCGCCGCTGCTCAGCTTGAACAGGCATAGAGTCAGCCAGTATTTTGACAACAACAAAGTTTTCAGCAGGTTTTAAATAAATCTCGGATCCATTTCAATAAGCAATAGGATTTTATTAGAGTTGGGTTTCATCCCCAGACTCCAACTGTCCAACATAACATATTTTTTACATGCCACTCTACCATATTTGTGATTTGCAACCTCAGGCAGTCCCTCCCCTAGTAAGACCGTCAATAGGTACAATGTAAGGGAGACTATGAAATGTACCTCTTCCCGTTCATTTCTATATTTCAATCTCAATTTTTACCAACAGGAAGTCTCCATGAGGCATGAACATGGAGGCTCACAATTGTCATTGATGCTGGTAAGTTTCTCATTATTTTCAGATATAAATTCCAAAATAAAATAAAAATTGCAATTGCGTCCACCTCATAATTCTCTTCGATGCTAGTAAGTTTCTCATTAAAAAATTGATTTTCTGATATACTTCCAAAATCAAGACAAATTAAAAAAATGATATTCTGGTATAATTCCAAAATTACAGTTCGTACCCACGACCTCAAGGTTAAAAAACATAGCAATCCACTAACTGAGCAAGTCGAGCTTGCTGGACTTTGATCACAATATTTTTAATATATAGCTGACACCATTCTTCATATTCTTGCTGCGCATTCATAAAAAACCCTAACTGCTCTCATAAATCTCCGAACGAGCCATCTCCGCTCAAAGTCCGTACCTTTATCAACTGGTAAGCTCTTTCATCCATCGAATTTCATACCCAACAAAGCGTATCATCGATTCAATAACTCAGTTACTGAATTCAATTTTTTTTATAAACCAGGTGTCAGTTTGAAGCTGAAACAATGGCTGAAAGCCGCAGTAAGAACCTCCCAGAACACCTAGAGCTGCAAAGAACTAGAGTTATATGCAATTTCGATGCTCCCAATTATGTAAGCCACTGTTATTTCTTCTTCATTTTATTTATTTATTTATTTCAAATTGTAGATTTTAGTCAGAGTGGGAGATGAGACATTGTTTTCAATATGTTTTTTTTGAAGCCGGAGACAGTTCAATACTCTGGAGCATATGCGGCAATGGGGGTTGATAATAGCTTGAACATGAAGCAGTTTAGAAAGGATTTTAAAATCGAAGTAAAACAGCTTAATGATGAGGATATGGAATTTGATATGATTGGTATCGATCCTTCCATTGCCAATGCCTTTCGGAGAATTCTTATTGCTGAGGTACTTTTTATCCCATTAAAAGTTACTTACACGGGTCTGCAGAGAAGAACATTTTTCTTTTTTTTACTTTTTGCATCTTTCGCAAAAATTACTTAGATGGTTTTGTTGTTCGGTTTTGTATGGACTTAGTCGAAAGAGGAGAATGATTTCCTATTGAGTAGTTTGTGTTTCGTTTGCTTTTAGGTTCCTACGATGGCTATTGAAAGAGTACTTGTAGCAGACAATACATCTGAAATTCATGATGAAGTTCTGGCTCATAGATTAGGTTTGATTCCACTTAAGATTGATCCGAGGCTATTCGACTATGTTGCAGGTTCGTGTAGCTACATCATACTGGTGCAAATTTTGTTAGGAAAATATTCAATTTTTTGTTAGACGGACGATTTTTATTGCCATTCTGCAGAAGGTCATCAACATAATGAACGGAATACTGTAGTATTTAAACTGCATGCCAAAATTCAAAAACCTCCGCAACCCGGTGGAGAGAAACCAATCAATGTGGCTTTACAAGATTCGTTACAAGAAAAACGTAGCGTGCGTAAAACAGGTGTCTTTCTGTAAAATCGTCATTGTATCGTTTTATGTTCTCACTCTTAAGTCTTAAAAGCATTGACCTATGTAGTTTGCTTGTGCACTGGTTGTTGTAGTTTACTCGGATGATTTAAAATGGCTACCTGAAGGAAGTAAGTTGGAGAAGTCTGTGTCTTCGTCGTCAAAGACAGAAACATATACTTCATTCAGTTGCAATCAAACTTCTATTCCCGGGTTTCCAGCAGTGGGTTCCGAGCTGACACCTTCTCGTATTGTTTTGGCTAGACTTGGTACTGGACAAGTAAGTGTTGTCATTGTTTATCTGGTTGGAATTTACAATTGACATTCATCTGCCACATGCATCAACATTCATGTTACATTTTACTGATGACAAACTGATTTGATAATAACAAAATAAAACACCAACACCGAGCTTACAACTTTGCTGATTCTTTAAGGAGTTTCATTAGTGTATATGAGAAATAAATAGGACACTGGGAGTATATTTTATTTTTAAGAGGAAATTTAGGAAAGTCATTGAACTTTAGGTGTGATTGCTTTCTGCAGGTGATTGAACTTGAGGCTCTGGCTGTCAAAGGCATTGGCAAGACACACGCAAAATGGTCACCCGTGGCTACAGCATGGTATCGGATGCTTCCTGAGGTGATAAAGGCTTTGCAGATAGTGGACAGCTCAACATGAAATCGTCTCACCACATTTACTAACGCGGTTGTTTGTCCAGGTAATTTTGTTGAAACCAATTGAAGATGAGAAGGCTGAAGAGCTTGTAAAAAAGTGCCCTGTAAATGTGTTTGACATCGAAGATATTGGCAATGGTATGTTTCTTAATTTTCTGGGGTGGTATACACTTAGCCATCAAACAGGTAAAGTGTTGTTTAAGTGCTGCTAATTTTTATGTATGGAGCAGGGAGGAAGAAGGCGACCGTGTCACGCCCAAGAGTCTGTACATTATGTAGAGAGTGTATACGCGATCCTAGTTGGCGTGATTCTATCTCATTACGGCGTGTTAAAGACCACTTTATATGTAAGTAACCTAATATTAATATACTTTGTCCAGCTTCGACGTTAAGTTATTGTATCTTGGCGGATGCAGTTATCTCGTGTTTTCAACCACTTCTGAATTTTAGAGTGACAGAAATCTCTTTGAGCGCACATTTCACTTTCGTTTTCCAGTTAAAATCGAGTCAACTGGAGCATTACCGCCGGATGCTTTATTTACTGAAGCTGTGAAGATTTTGGAAGAGAAATGTGAACGTGTTATAGACGACTATCTATGATCTTCAGTCATGAAGGTGAAGAACATCTTAGCGCAAGATGAGAAAAGTGTTTTAATTTTTTTTTTGATGTTCTGGTAGATACACATACACTTCCTCACTTGAAGTTACTATAACACTAGTGTTCTCATAATTGATAGTACTCAGAAGAGAACATAAGTTTGCAATCGTCACGATTTCATTTGAAATTCTAAACTTACCCGTACTGTGTTTTTATCATACCATGTCCTTGAATTATTTAGGCTGGCGAAGGAAGCTTCCGAATTCTAGAAACTGGGTCGCAAGAGAAGAAGCTTCTGCTAAGCATAAATACAAATCCTTGGCTTATTGAAAAAGTTCCATGACCCGAAGGACAGTTTGTATCTCAGATGTCACTTTCAAGTTGCCTGGTAGAAGAGTAAGTAGAATCCGAGAAAAGAGAATGGCTGAGCAATGGGGGACATTTAAGCCTGTCAACTTAGCCAAGGTGACTTGCCCGTAGCCCGAATGCATCAAAAACTAAGTGATGCTTCCTGAGATTTTAGTCACAGGCAAATCATCATTGGCTATTTAACAGGACTCTGATGCGCATTATTACCTACAGAACCTGGTTTTCTATCGTCGGTCTGAAATGCCAATGCTTCCATATATAGAAAATGCCATGGCAGGGGTTTCTAAGTTGATCGAACAACGGCATCTGCTTTTCTACCCATAACTAGGAATATATTCAGCAACAAGAATGGAGCACCTCCAACCTCCATATCATCAATGTATACCTACCACTACCAGATGCTGCATGGCCAGCAGATATGGTCAGTTATTTGACACTTCAATCGACATTGAGCTAAAATATTCTTCGGATTTTTTCAGTTATCGATTTACGGTAAGACATTGAAACAGCTAGAAACCAAGTGAAAGTAGTGCAACAAAAATTCACGCGGAGTTATGTTGATTTCATTCTGTAGGGCTCTTTGCAAAATGGGTTTATATTTTACAATTTACCAACCGACTTGCTGTCGCTAAAGATGTATATGGATGGAAAAAAACGAAGCTAAACATTCCGGAGTGAGGAAGAAAGATATTGTTCCGATGGTCATTTACATCAGCAGTATCAAGTTCAATTTACAGCTTCAAACTGATTTCTACAACATACACTTTCATCTAATACTGTCCTGGCTTATCTATATCTACTATCTATTTATATAGATAAATGTGATAAAATAAGAGGCTCTGTATTTTTATTCATCAGGCCAGGTTGCCTGAGATAGCCCAAGAGCCATTTAACAGCTGATCCGCGCTTGAGCTCTGTTCACTGTTAGAACTCTAACTTGCACCATAAGGCTGAGTAGTGTGAGACAGATGGAGTGGCAGGGATGTGCTTATCCACTGGTTAAATGCAGTGGCGGAACTACATGAAGAATAGGGGGTCAATTGACCCCGTTGAATTTAAAGAAAAAAAATTGACCCCATTGAATTTGGTGAGATTAGGGTTAATATGTATAAATTTTGTACAATGATCCCCATAAAATTTAAACTTTGACACCATTGATTTTATGATTTATCAATTTAGTGTATATTAAATAATTTATTTCAAATAAAATGAAGCAAATATCATTTCAAGTAACCCAAATTTGATAGTCCAACAATATTTAACCTATTACTTAGTCGAACAAATTTTTTTTGACCCCAGTGAAAAAAGTTTCTGGATCCGCCACTGTGCCATGCCGACCATATAGTAGCTACAAACATTCACGTAGGCCACGATTGCTCGCCTCCCGGCCCCGACAGCCGCTCCTTAAATGTTCAAAGTTGGTAAGGAGTTTGAATGGAGCAGAACATCAATTGAGCTTGCAAATTCATGAAGTCTTAAGTATAGGTTGGAACAGGGGCGGAGCTAGGTGGGGTCGGGTGGGGTCGGCCGACCCCACCATGGCCGGAGAATTCCAGTAGTCGGAGCGGAGGGCAGAGGGCAGAGCGGACTGCGGAGGGCAGAGGGCAGAGCGGACTGCGGAGGGCAGAGCGCGGAGCGGCTGTCGGCGATTTGGAGAAGACGCCTGGAGCGTTTCACGTTTGGTTTAAAAGGCTTGGATGAGGCAGTGCCTTAATGGGCTGAAAAATGGGCCTAGATTCAACACACTGGGTCCTTAATTACAAAATGGGTCTGAATGTATTGGAGTATGTTATTACACCCCGGAAGTTTTGTATTATTTCATGAAGGCCTTCCTTCTCATCTTCAATTTCTTGTAGCTGCGAGCGACTTGGAGAAGAAGAATTACATCGCGCTGCTCCGATTTCGACCTGCGCGTCGAAGTCACTTCTCGCCAGCGTAAACCTTCAACAGGTGTTTTATTAGGTTTATATGTTTACATCCGACTCGTTGATTTTGATTTTTGTGTTATTCATTGGTTGTACGGAACTTGTCGATTTTGACACTTGAGAGGATCTGTTTGGTTGGATAAAACTGCTTCAGAATGTATGCCGGATTTGATTTTAGTGTTTTTCTGCTTCATATGTTGATTAGTTATTTACTGAATGATTCGGATTTGATTGATGAATGATGACGCTTGCTTTGAATTAGGGTTTTATTAGGTTGTTAGGCAGTTCGTTTGGTTTAATGTTACTGGCTAATGTGTATGGAGGAACTTGAATGTATAAGATTGATTTTGTTGTGCGTTTAGGGCTGTTGTGACTTGTGCGTCTTGCGACGAAGTGGACGAGCGTGAGGGTCGGCGTTGCGAGCGGACGAGCGTAAATTAGATGATATTTTCATATATTTTCTTAATCTTTATGAAAATCTGTCATTTATTACATTATTTTGTCCAAAAAAAATCGGGGGCCGCCCCCGAACCCCTTCATAATCCGACCCCACACCAGGATAATCCTGGCTCCGCCCCTGGGTTGGAAGCTGTTTAATAGAATAGAAAAGGCCAAGAAGATGGAAAGGATCGATACAGCCTTGATTATTTTCTCATCGCTTGAAAATAGGTAGCCAATCTTGTTGCCAAAGACTAGAGACAATATGAAGACGAGATGCCAATGAATGCACAAGCGGATAAAATGACTTTGATGAAGAACTAGCACCTTAGCATCTCCTCTTCCCAGCTCATTCGCCACAAGGACGCTGAAGGACATTAAAAGTCATCTCAGATTTTTGTTCCATTGCCCAACAAAAGAAATTGATTATAATTTGATCAGTCATCTTATTAGTTAGTGTCGAACCATGTTGCTCCAAGGAATCCTAGGCTCACCATAAGTAGACATGCTACAATATTAAGGATAAATGAGCAACAAACATTGTACAAAAATTTGTACGACTAAAAGGTAAAATCCTCCTCAAAGAGAACAGTTAAAAATTCAGAATGAGTCTTTTACCAGATTCAGAAAGAAAAAATATGATCGTCTCTGCATCTGTCATATATCCGCTATCAAGATCAAAACTGCAGTGTACCATAGCTCCAAGCTGTAATGGGACTCATCAAAATGATTAGTTTCCTTGAAGTCAGATAAAAAAAAAAAAGGCAAGTTTCTTTATCCAAAAGGGTCATGACCAAGATCATTACCGACATACATAAAGTTGAGATTCAAATTTAGCTAACTGAGACAAGTTAATGACTTGCCAAATCATGACTCCGGAAGAGACCGAGACCTTTATAACAGGCCACATGTCAGCGAAAGCTTCCATGCTGAAAGCAGTCCATGTATCAGGACACCATCCCCCAAATAGGTACACAAACTGTCCCAAGACGGTCAGCCAGCCTGAAAGAAATAGCCTCCCCATTGCTCCACAAAAAGACCCCCGTTCAGCTTGGACACAAAAATCCACGACACAAGTACATGAAACAGGAAGGAGACTAATGACAGATACCCATCAAATCTTATCTCCATTTGCGCTTGTAAGTATTTCTGTGTTGTCATGTTGAAGCAGTTTTGGCACAAAATGGGATGAACCAAACGGAAAGTATCCCAGCTAGTTTTGCTATTGCATGCTCCTGGCCAAGGAGCCTGTACATCGGCGTGGCAAATGCATAAAAGGGAACCAATATCGTCGCAGTGGCTATGTTAATTATCCAAGATCTCTGCAGATATATTCCTAGCATACAGTACTGCTTGGCCCCGAAAGCCTGGCCGCATACAGTAGCACTCGACATCTGATGAAGCATATTTATATGATCATCAAGTCATTTATTTCCATTTTCAATACATTTTTGCATGTGTAAGTTTTGATACTGATTCATGTTATATGTGTATCGAAACCACTTTGGAGTTTTACTCCGTAGCATTATAGGAATCATTCAAGAGCGACACAAGAAGAGGCATGATTGTGAGCACCTAAGAAGAAAATGGATTGAAAAGACCATTTTAAGGAATACTTCATCGAAAAAACTAATTTGACCTTTGTTGCTTTGTGAGCTTGATGGATATTCGTTATTTATCCGATGGAGACAAGTTATAGTGCGTTGTAAAGATGACTCAAAGAGTTACAAGTCTCTAGTTTACGTCAAATTGAGATTTTAAGTAAGTGGTCTGAAATCGAGTTGGAAAGAGTTGATCAGTGGACTACACAGAATCTTAAGGATTAGTGGACGCGGATACTGAAGATTTATCAAAAAATTCAATAGATTCCGCGTACTTAATTCTAGTAGAGTCCGAGTGGGGGTAAGATGATGTTTCTGCACGTTTTGAGTTATAAAATCAGCCCGGAGGCTTTATTTATAAGCATCTTCAATTCTATAAATACCTAGATTATAAATGTTAGGGTCTAAAGGAGTTTTTAAGGGACTTTTAGGAGCTTCTTGAAGGAGGAAGAAGGCGGCGGAAACTCCGAGCATGACACTCGGAGTCTCATCTTCATCGTCTTCGTTCCTCATTACATTATAATTTGTTCTTGTTCTCGTTAACTCAGTTTTGCTATATCATTCAACGTCTTTGCGTAGCTAAACCCCAATCAGTTGGGAGAATTGTAGTGCGACGTTTTAGTATAAGACAATTTAATTTTTATTTTATTCTTAGAATAATTATTCAGGTTATTGCTTTAATTGTATATGTTGATTATTGTTCTTGCGTAGCTTAGCGGTGAAACTAGTTCGATATCAATTGAATGATATATTGGAAATGCATGATAGCGATTAAGCCTAACGGTGAATTTATTATGATGTTTTGACTACGTAATTGTTATATTTGCTTGAAACTCTAGCGGATAATAGTAGATTAAATACAATAATTTGAGTACGTATCTAGCGTGAATATCTGATTAGAACAGGTATCGTGATACTCTATCGGGCAAGCGTTGATTGTATCCTTAGTGTGAAAAGTGTTATAATTCACTGAATTTGTATGTATGAAAAGTGTCTGTAACTCCCAACTACCGTTGTCAGGCGATTTAGGGCTTGAGGCGCCGCTGCGCTGCTATTGGCCGTCATGGCCTCGGCATCTCAACCCGGCCATCTGATTTGGCCTCCTGACCCTCCCGACAAGCCGTCTTATGCGTCGTTGGTCGCCGCAACCCCATTGCCTTTGACTTGCGCTGCTCCTGAGCCGCGTCCCAGCCTTCCGTCTAGGGCACCTGGCCCTCTTTCGACTTGCGTTGCCCCTGAGATGCGACCGAGCCTCCATCCCGACTTCCCTCCTCTGCCCAATCGACAGGCAAAGTCACCCCCGGTTAAGCTCACCTCTTTACCCGTTGGGTCGGCCTCTGCAGCCCCCTTCGCTCCGGCTGTTTCCGGCTTGTCCTTTGCGGCGGTTACTGCAGGAGGTCATTCCATGAAGCCCAGATTTCCTCCCATCCTTCTTTCCCCGAGGCAGGCTGGTGATAAGGAGGGGAATCCGGCAGTTTCCTTCTCTAAAGATGAAGTTCAGTTGGGCTCTAAGAGATTCAATTTCTCCTTGGTTGCGAAATTCACTTTCGGTAAGCCTCCTTTAGCTGAAATTCAGCGTGCTTTTCAAGCACATTGGAAAATTTCTGGAAGAGCCACCATCAGTGGAGTTTGGGATAGTCGCCATGTTTTGATCATCCTTGATTCGGAGGAAGACGTTACAAGTGCACTTTCCTGCCCTCTTCGCAAAGTTAAGCAATCAATGTTTAGACTTTTTCGCTGGAGCATAGACTACAACCCAAAGAAAGAGTCGACTACCACCACTGCCTGGGTAAGGCTTCCTAGGCTCCCTCTTCCTTTATATGACAGTGCTTATATTGGTGAAATCCTATCCACATTTGCACACTTTCTGGATGTTGATGATCGGACCAAAGCTTGTCTATCTTTGAAATTTGCTAGAGCTTGCATTGAAATAGATGCTACTCAGTCTATACCGGACAAGGTTTGGGTTAATATGGGAGAAGATCATGGGTATTGGCAAGTCATAGAAGTTGAGACTAAGCTAGCCTACTGCTCTAAATGTCGTGTGCATGGGCATGATGTAACTGTTTGTAGGAAAGCCAAAGCTAGCATGGAGCACAAAAAGGAAAATGGTTTAAAGACAGATTATGGCCCAGACATCTTGTTTAACGTAACCGCCATCAAGGATAAGGAAGTAGTGGCTGGTGAGAAAGGGGAACCTTGTCCCAAGGAATTGCCCCTTTCTAATCTTAAGGATATCCCTAGTACGGAGTTGAGTATTATTGGTAGCACAGACAAGGCTCATGATGTTGCTTCGCAAGATGATCATCTTGCTATGGTGATTTATAATGGTCCTTGTGTTTCCTTGGATACTCATGTCCGGTCGGAGAAGAATGTGAGAGTCTATCCTCCATCGTCTCTGGAGGGGGGGCAATCGTCCCAAGCTGAACAGGGTTCGGATCCTCCGGTTTCTACTCCGGGGGATGTTTCTCCTCCCATCAGTGAATGGATCCCGTCCAAGAAGAAGCGGAAGAACAAGGGCAAGAAAGTTGTCTCTAGCGAGTCTGAGAGTGCTCTTGAGCGTCCATCTCGTGTTAGTCAGCCTAATAAGGCCTCTGTTGATGGGTCTAATAGTTTGGGATTGAGGCTTTCATCTCGGAGCAAGAAGTCTTCAGAGAAATCTGATTTTGTCTATAATGCGAATGGGAAGAAATCTGGAAAAGGGAAAGTCCAGAAGAAAGTGTCCTTCAACGAGATTGCGGATGTTATTTTTTGCGTTGAAGGCGAAGACTAACCCTTGTTGGGATCTTCTGTTTCTAGGCCTGTTGGTGCAGATTGTTTGGTTTTAGGCCTGTTGTCATGTGTGGCTTCTGTTTTTCTATCAGCCTTTTGTCAGGTTGCTTGTTTGTCTAGGTTGTGATGGTCTGATTTCCGGTTGAGCTAACCTTGGAGTCAGGCTATTCATCCCCTTTGTATTCGCCATGATCCAGGCGGTTTGGATCCTTTTAAATAAAGTCTTTAAAATAAAAAAAAAAAGGATTAAAGAAAGACTTCTCCTTCTTTTTAAAACCATGTTTACCAACTCTTGATTGTTTTTTTCGCAGTTACACGGCTGGCAAGGAGCCAAGGATTATAATAGTATTATTACATGTCTTGCAGCTTGCTTTGCATAATGATAATGGAAGCTCAAAGCTGGAAAATGTCCCTTTCGGTAAACTGATATAGCCCCTATAATGCTTTTGTTTTTGCTCACCTCCCAGTTTACTGGTACTACTTGTTCAGTGAATTTGTTTTACAATAAAAGGATTTGGTTTGTGAAGTGTACCAGATTTCTTTTCCTTTTTTAAAGGCTATTTGCAGTTGCTGGAATATTTTATTGCAGTTTTTTTTTTGTTGACTTATTGTTTCAATAATAATGATCCTAACTAAATTTGGGTTTGCTGGATTTAGAAGGCTTAATAATATAAATATTAATTTGAGTAATATCAGTTTTTTTAAAAAAAAAAAAAATATTCCTTACTCAGGAGGGCTCAAGGACCGGACTCAAGACTTAGATGCACTCAGGAGGATTTGAACTTTTGACCTCCTCGATAGAAGACCAAGAGCTGACCGATAGGCTGCTACTTCTAGTACAGTATCAGATAAATCTATTTTAATATCTTTGGGGAACTTATGGCCTTTCCCGGTGGAGATCTAGCATTTGACTGATGTTTTGGAGACTTCTTTCTACAGATGAGGTGATTCCCTCTCTTCAATTCGTTGCAGTTTGTGACATTCACTCCTATAATGTCCAACTTTGCCAAAGAGACCAACAGATTTGCTCTTTCCTATTGTAACTGACAATTTCTTTTTCCTTGCTTCAAACTCCATGCTGAAGGGTTACCTTGTTGAGGCTTTGCTTTTATCCATATATTATATACTACCTTATACTTTGAATGATACGTCCAGTTCATCTCCATTCTATAGTTCATTGATGTCAATGTGACGTCCGTCACATTTGTATTGCAACTACATATGTGTGACAGTTTCTCATCCTCGAGCTTCATTGCCTTTTCTGCGCATAGCTTATGACTCTCCTTCAATTCTGCAATTTCTTTATCCTTCTGATCTAACACAATATTGTTAAGTGTATCATTTTCGCTCATTAATTGTTTGACTATTTTAATATATATATGCATTTGCTACACTAAATTTCAACATCAGATGAAGCATTATTGAGTGCCTCTGAGGTATTGGTATGAGCCATCAAACATTGACCATTGGTAGTGTCCTCATCGCTATGAATGTGTATCACATAAGAATGAACCTTTAATCATACTTCAACTTAGAGCATGACTAATGAGCAAAACTCAGAGTGAACGATCAACCAATTATTGAGATTACACGTCACCGGAGAATATTTTAAAAATGTATTTAGAAAGAAAAATAAAAAATTAGTTATAATCAATCATAGAGTCAATTTAATATAAGTTATATTTTTTTTTTTAAATTTAACCACATCTAAATAGACTAACTTTTTGATTCAGCCACTGAAGCTTCACACGTGCCAAGTGTAATATATAGACTTATATAATATAGTTTTTTTGTTTTCACTTATAGATAGTGTAACTAATTCACTAAATTATGTAACAATTAATTTTAGAGTTAATTATCAAAAATCACCCATAAAATGCGGATTTTTCCAATAGTCACCTGTAAAATCCAATTACCACCCATTAAAATATTTTTTTACCAATTACCACCCATTAAATTTTTTGTTTACCAAAAGCCACCCAAATGAATTCAAAAACACCCATCCATTTACAATTTATTAAAAGAAATTTATTATAAAATAACAAAAACACTTTACAAAATTCAAAACTTTGGAAAACGAACATTAAAAATTCATTCATTTATTCTTGATTTAAATAAAAAATTATAAATTGAAAATATATTTTTTATAATTTAATTTAAGTTTTTAAAACTTCATCAAAATA
>JAWWMW010000659.1:0-13276 GCA_035048345.1 Echeveria elegans
CTTTAACTAAACATGTTTCTTGTAAAGCGAGAGCACTGCTTGTGGCGATATTCTTCGTTTCATGAAAATTTCTATCGCGCCATAGCATTTTTGCTAGATGCATTTTGTTCTTTACTGTAAAACATGTAGTCTTGCATACCTTGCTACGTTCTCTAGTTTTTTTTGCTGCGGCATGATGATGGCGATTTTGTACGAGAGTGGTGATCGCCGAAATATTTTGAATTGTTAAATCGATAGATATGTCACCGAGAATAGAAAGAGTTGCCGTTTCACTTCGAGAATCAGAATATAAAATAGTTTTGCATGAAATAGGATTTTTCGTTCCAAAACAGATAAAATTAACCATCAAATTCTGAGAGAAACCAAACTGACAGAGTATAAGGATGTAAATTGTTAAGAAGAACATTGAAAAACTGTAGCGGTACCAAGGGTAAAACATTACTTCGATCAATAATACACTCTTTATGACTCTTTTGTATTGCATGGTTTCATTATAACTGCTCCCTTTTATAGCAAGCATTTAAAAAGTTCGTGCACTTCAAGATGCATTTATTTGACACTGTTATCGTAAGATTTAGTGTAACCGTTTAACACATGCACAAATTCCAAAAAAAAAATTATATCATGTGCACCTCGTTATTATTTTCTAGAGTTAAAATGAATTAAGTTATCTTTCGTATGTAATTGGGGAGTGCCTTTTGACAGTTACTCCTCAAAAAACAATTTTAAAAAATTAGTTTCCCTATTAATAAAACTATATCCATATTCCTCATTTATCTCTTCTCTATTTTTTTTCTTTTTTATCGACTCCTTATCCATTCAAATTTTATAATAAAAATATTTTACGATTAAAAATTATAATTATTCTAATATTCTAATAGGACATCATAAAATCTATTTTTATAAAAGAATAAGAAGAAGAATGTAAAATCAAGCTTGAAATTACCTTTCTGCCCTTCATTAAACAAAAGAAAAAGACTAAACTACCCTCTCTTCACAATTTCACCATTCTCTTTATCATTAATTACAATCTAACCCATTAAATAAAATTTTAAAAATTAACATTAAAAATAAAAAAAATAATCGAAAAATATTTAATATTTTTAGATAAATCAAATGAAGACACGAGAAAAATTTCCGTCGGAGCGACGGAAGCGCAGCTAGTTTAAAATAAAAGTGCACAGTTTCTTAATGGTTGTGATTAATATGTAGCATGCGATTTATAACATGTTAATATGGAGAAAAACATCATATCAATGGTTGTGATTAATATGTAGCGTGCGATTTATAACATGTTAAATGTAACTTATATAAAACGTAATCTAATTAAATCTGATAGATCGATTTATTTAAATTAAACGGTGAAGATTTATATTATTTTGTCTTACACATATTTCCTGTCTCTCTCGAAATTGTTTCATTATTAAGTTTTATGAATGGAAATAAGTCGATCCAAAATCACAAGCTTATTCTGACACAGTTTTTGAGCCCAGATCTAATTTCTGGTTCTATCTCTGTGAAAGATAACGCTATTTGAAACACAGCTAGCATTTCCTTCTCCACATGCCTTTCTTGGAGTAGAGCTGGGTCAATCATTTCTGATAAAGGATTCTCTTCTGCAAATCCTTTTCTCACTTATCTGACCAAGTCTGTGATCTCTGATGGAAGTTGATGCGGTCGGCGAATGGTCAGGAGAGATCTGCCTGTTAGCAGTTAAAGAGTAGATATCCAATTTTTTTTGTGTTGGTTTGCCTCCAAAGATTCTCGCCTCAGGGGCACGGTTGTTGTTTGGTTTGTTTGTCTGGACTGTTTTCAGGTTTGCTTAATCCACTGCCAAGTTGTTGCATGAGGCTGTAGGTAGAGATGCATAAAGATGATGAACATTATCATGCTAATTATGCCATACGACCTATCATTCAAAGCTTCACAGCTCGTCATCAAGATATCATTTATAAATACTCCCACCCAAATAGTTCCTGAGAATTTTCACTTTAAACAACTTAAAGTAATTACCATGCACATACTTCCACAAACATTACTACCTACCCAGTATATATGCAAGTACAGTCGTCTGTAATCATCAAGAGTAGAGCAACATCAACCATGATTCACTCATTTACTGATACGTAATACTATACGGCAAGACAGGAACAAACCATGTAGAAAGACACGTTTAGTGTCACCGGAAAGCTTCCACAGCCGCCGGAATATAAATGAATGCCGGAAAATGTAATAATCAACAGAAGGCTTCAATGAGCCGCCGGAATATAAAGGAAATGCCGGAATACTAGCCAGATGGGTTTCTATGGACGCTACCGATAGCTGACTGAACACATTCGTCAATTCTGAAACTGTTCTGCATACCTTCACCACCAGAAAGAGGAGAGAGTATATTCGTGAGTACATGAAATCTTTCTTGGCATAAGCTCTCTACGGGTAGACATGCCAATTAAATTTGGAAGCTATTGGAAATTGAAATTTCAAAACTAAAAAGTCAATGGAGCTACACCTCATCAGCAGTGCCACAATCCAGGCGGTTTGGATCCTTTTAAATAAAGTTCCTTAAAAAAAAAAAAAAGAGTAGAAGCTGAGAACTTCTGCATCGAGACACCTGCATTGAACCTAAGAGAATAATTGGAAGGCGTCAAGTGAATGGCTTTCAGTAACGTTTTTTTGCAATCTTGCCACTGTTCGGCTTCATAAAGGGTACGAGCTAAATACAACAGCACCTGAGCATCTGTATTATTAAAATACTTCTGCAAACAATCATAAAGGGACAAAAGAAGGAAAGTGACAATTTTAGTACCGTAGCTACTTAAAAGACTCGACCAATGGACAAAGGAAAAAAATTGCCAGCTTTACAGACAGTGAAGAATTCCCCAGAGCAAAATAGACATGGCCAAGGTTTATCCATACATCTGGCAACTGAACTTATATACTTCCGCTTGCCCCTTCATGTACCTATGATAAAACAAAATGTTACAAGGTAAGGCACAAGCAATATCATCCAGATACTGATACTGTGAACCAAGATAACCTGTGTGAAAATTTCTCGGCAAGCACCAATCCGGCACCATTTGCTTGCTGCATATAGGTTAGCGTGATGATGAGCTAGAACCACTGTGAAATAAGACCCCCTAGTACTCATAATTGATTGGGCAAGACTGTATTGAGACAAGGATACACCTGAAACACGACAGGAAACTTGGTGCCAAGAAGCCTACTTTGGAATAGAGTTCCTTTGCTTTCTCAAAAGACACCAAAGACAATGTAGCATAAGAGTCTTTCCCATCAGTTGCGTCACTAGCAGTACGGAAGGTCTCTTTGGCTTTCAGCCTATCATCATTTTTGAGCTCCAAGCTCCCATGCATAGCCAGTGCAGTTGGGCATTTCTCGTTTATTTTCAAAGCATCTTGGGGAACCCATTCCACATAGCGTTTTTTATAACCTTGCCTTATACAATTGATGAGGCTTATGTGCTAAATAATACGTACCTTTATCTGTATGCAAATCCATAACAGCCAATGTCGCCAACGCCTCGACACTTTCAGGATCCAACTCATAGAGATTTAAGCTTATTGGTAAGAAGATAAAAATGGAACAAGATGAATCCATACAAGAACATAGCAAACCTGAACAACTCGTTGGAATGCCAGACGAGCTGACCCATTTTGTACTGGCATCGACCTATTCCTAATTGTAGTGCACCAGGACAGTTATGATATGCTCTTATGGCTCTCTACAAAAAATTCAAAGTAACATCTAATAAGGATGTATCAGCAGAAGAAATACATATAAAACACAAAATAAAACAATGATTAAATGTCTGAATATCACATAAAATATATGCCCCACCTTATACAGATCCAGCGCCTGAGAAAAGCGTCCACGGTTGAACTCAACACATGAGGTGATTAAGACCACTTCACCATTTGAATTAGTACAGACAAAGCAATCCGAAAGCTAAAACTTCATACCTGAGTCCTGACCCAGAAGAGCAGGGACATTGGTACGATCTCCATCTAATACAATCTTAAATGCCAGTTCTAAATCACCCTTGGCCGGTAACAAGTGACCTGTCATGCGCAGCAGGACGTGTGATGAAGATTACAATAGGTGTTGTGGGTGCTAGAAAAACCATTTCTGCAACACTAAATATACAAAATAGGTAACATAATGGCATTCATTCGTAACTCCGAATAAATTAGAGAAATGGTGGAAAGCATGAGATGGTTTATGAAAGCACATGAATATATTTATTTTATCATTCAAGCACGCCTGAATAACTTCCAGAGGACAGGACGACCCGACCCAACTCTAGCCCCAAACTTCCTTGATGAGATGACCAGGACAACAATAGCAGTGGCACTGCAGAATCCCCTACACCGTCTACTTCAAGGAAGCTTGCATGTGGAGTCTCCTACTAAGTTGGGGATGACATATTATCAGGCATTAGTGACTTCAGTTGATTCTACCGCAGCTTGATCAACAACCGTGGACTCCTCTTCTCAGATCAACAGCTCATGGCAGATGATAGGACAAATAAAATTATGCTTCTGATGATGGTTCAACTTTCCGCAGGGAGGGTCATGTTTAAAATGTCAAATCTCAATGTTTTAACAGGAAAAATTTGGTGTTGTTCGGCTCAGGTGCTCAGTGCCAGCTAATTAGCTACATAGCCAGTCTTCCATCGTCTGCTGGTAATGTCTAGGTTTGATCTCACGTCATCTGTACATTGAAGAGAAGAAGAATAACAGGTCACACACCACATAAGGCTGAGGAGTACAACACTCACTGCTAAGTCTGTACAAATCTTCGCGTACAGAGAACTTGAGAAAGAGCTCCCCTATATCTGAATTCACCTGGTCAGCTGTTGTTTACAGTTTTTAGGTTACATGATCGATCTGCAAGCATTATCAATCTATACAACCTATTTTTTCTTGACCCGAACCTGAACTTGGAAAAAGTTTTCTCAGACCCTAGATTTTCCAGAACTCTCATTCAACAGATCCTAGCAAAAAATGTATTTCAAATCTTTAACCTTCTTCTTCTTCTTCCAGCATTAGTAGTTTCTTTGGCCTCGCAGTTGGATTAAGGTGGTAGTAGTCTGCATATCTTTTGATGCTGAGTTACTTTTACCAATTAATTTTCTTGAGCCTGTTTCCATGTGCAAAGAGCAACAGATAAATCATGCATTAGATTGAGACCTTCTTCACCTCTTTATGATAAATATCATCGACTTGAAGTCTTCAATTCTCTCCTTGTGATGCTCATGCTCAATAATATGTCGCTTCATGTCATATATCAATACGAGATCATCATTAAGTACTAGGTAAACACGTAATATATAAAGTTAATTCCCAATATGATAATAATCAAATCAGAACGAGCATAACCCGGCTGAAGTAATATAATTCAGTTACCATCTCCAATATGCATCATTCATTATACCGGCTTGGGAAATTTTTTAGGAAACAACTGATGTTTTCGATGCTAACTAAATTCAACAGTTTATTAAGAATGGATACTTAAAATTAGGAAATAAAAATATTAGGAAGCAAATACTTTCCGAATAATTCAAAATTAGGAAACGACTGTGTATTATAAATACATAGCTAGCTAAGTTGCACAGGATAGAAAAATTGTCTTCGTAGTGGAGTAAAGTTGTTCCTGAAGTTCAAGTTCGTGTACACAATGGAGATTGAAGATATTGCTATCGCTGTTCCTGAAGTTCAAGTTCCAATCTCCCAAGTACAAGCAATGGAGAATGAAGATATGGTTGTCGGTGTTCCTGATGTTCAAATTCAATTCCCTCAAGTGCAGGCGGTGGAGAACGAAGAAATTGTTTTGGTCGTTGTTGAAGAAGTTCAAGTGCATAAAAAGCCTCCGGAAGCACATCAAGTTGCTGTTCTTGAAGCACAAACAACAACATCCGCAGGATGGAAGGGAATAGGAACCGCAGCCTTAGCGGCATGCTTGCCGATATTAATCGGTGTCGGTTTTACTGTGTTTATTTTGTGGGCTGCAGTGCACACCTTTAGAGAAAAATATTGATGAAATTGTATATGTTCCAGTCGTATATTTATTGTTCCAGAAATCTCAACATCCTTTTGCATTAATGTTTCAATCAACGTAAGTAAACAACACCAACATATCATCCCGAAACAGTTTCAGCGTAGTACTAAACTGCTAGCAAAAAAACACCATTTTAGGCATTAGTGATTCTGCATAATCAAGCGATTTGCAATCGCCATAAAACTACACAATCATATCAAAACCATTTCACTCTCATATTGAACTCACTTTTTTTTTCTTCACTTTTTTGATTAAGATGTCAACCAGCTTGAATAAAATATCGTTTGCACAAAATTGTAAGTTTAAATTTGATTAACTAGTCTAATTGACTGAACGAAAATTCATATTTAGAAAACTGGTGCCTAAAGTCTGACAATACGCATCGGTTCTTTAAAAAACCGGTGCTAAAGTCTGACAATACGCACCGGTTCTTTAAAAAACCGGTGCCTAAAGTCTGACAATACGCATCGGTTCTTAAAAAACCAGTGCCTAAAGGCTGATAATACGCACCAGTTCTTTAAAAAACCGGTGCCTAAAGTCTGACAATACGCACCGGTTCTTTAAAAAACAGGTGCCTAAAGGCTGATAATACGCACCGGTTCTTTAAAAAACCGGTTCCTAAAGTCTGATAATACGCACCGGTTCTTAAAAAAACCGGTGCATAAATTCTGATAATACGACAACGCTTTCCCGTCGGGACGACGGGCGGTACGCTAGTCCATGAAATATATTTTCAATTTCTCCATTTCTGTCTTCGAATCCTTGCGTCGTGACGACCCTCCGCTGCTCGTCAGAGCTCAGGTTTTTTCAGTAGTGCATGAATCACCCTCTGTTTGATCGATACCATCTTTCTTAACTGTCAGAAAATTTGTATTGTCATCAAAAATTGCTTACCTTTGTTTTCTACTGCTGTATCTTTTAACTCAACATTGTCTTCTGTTTTAACTTCGGATACTGTGGTGTCATCTTCACCAGAAGCCATGTCGCACATTCTCACATCTTCCTCCATTATAGCTAGAGGTGGCAAAATGGGTTGATTAGTTGGGTTTTAAACGAGTTTTTAATGAGTTAAATGGTCCAACCCATTTAATATATGTAAATGAATTAAATGTGTTTAAACGAATTGAGTTGAACCCATTTAACTCATTGAGTTTCATTAACTCATTTAACCCATTGGGTTAATTTGCCACCTCTAATTATAGCAGGTCTGTCAACTGTGTCAAATGTGCAGAAAATGATGATTGGAAGGATGATGAATTCCAAGGATCAATTCAGATGAAGAAATGAAGTGAAAGAATTGTAAAAATTTGTAACGTTTTTGTAACGAATGAAAAACAATGTACAGCGCATATTTATACAAGTTATGTACGAATTCCAGGTTATTGTATAACCTGTCCCATACTTTTTCTTATTTGCAAAATCAGTCCCCGGGATTAAGAAGAATGACGAATGCACTCATATGTCAAAATAGGAGTTGTAGCGTTCGTCTAAGCCGACAAATGCGGCGGCGGCACTGAACTGGTGTCGACAGACGAGCTGGTATCATTAACAAGAATTCAACAAGGCACCGACTTTCCGATCTGACTCACTCGTTAGTGTAGTCTATTTACCTAGACTAATTAGCTATTTCTACTTGAATCCTTTTATTAATGTCTGTCACATAGTGACCTAGCACTAATCAGTATGACAAGTATTCTAGATGTTATTCTCTAACACTATACCAGTTCTTAATTTCTTGGATTAAACCGATAGCAACAATACAAGCAGATTTAGCCTATACTAATTACTAGCACTTAACTGATCAAGAACAGAAAGTAAAGTGAAAAGAAAAATGGAAAGAACACATCGGTTTTTTTTACGTGGAACCGGCGTAGCGCTGGAGGAAACCACGTTGAGCTCGACCGCCCAAAAAATGCACTATCAATCATGGACAAGCACCGCCGCAGGAGTATGTACAGCCTATAGCCTCTATCAATCTCTCAACACTCAAAACTGTCTCGCTTTGCACACAAATTACAAGGCTCAACACATGAGCGTTTCCGATCAAGCCGATCGGAAACAACCCAAGAAATCACTCAAGAATGCTACAAGACCACTCCTATTACACAGATCCAACAAAATCACTCACGAATCCTCTCAGAAACTCAAGATCGCCACCAGAGATTACAAACCCTAAATCGTCGCTTGAAACCAGCACGAGAGAGAAACGCAGAAAATGGAGATGTGTTTTTTCTCAGCCTTATCGCTTCACATATATACCACAAGCTGCTAACCGTCCGATCGAAACTTTATCAACGGATCAGACTTCGCCAGCCAGTCGCAACGCCACACTCTCATTGACTGCCTTACTCTTACGAGGATTGGGCTTGAACTGGGCCGTCATTGCCCTGGCCCAGAATTACTTCAATTCTCCCCTTAATTCTGACCAGGGCATTGCATCAGGTTCTCTGATCCTTCCTCTAACTTCAGATAGTGCACTTTTGGACAACTTCATTGCTCAGTACCTGCAATCAAACTCACTCTACATGGAGCAAGTCCAAGCAGAGCTTGAACTTGTTGTTAGAAACGATTTTAGTACCCATATCAGCAGGATTCATATCAGTTTCAACCTTACACAACTTAATAGTACCATTTGCAATTAACTCCCGAATGAAATGGAACTTTACTGCAATATGCTTAGAACATTCATGGTAAATTGGATTCTTACTAAGTAACAAAGCTGACTGGCTATCAGTGAAAATAATTGGCACACCACAAGTAATACCTATCTTATACAGAAAACCATTCAGCCAAATACATTCCTTAGCAGACTCAGTAATAGCTACATACTCTGATTCAGTACTTGACAGAGTAACTAAATGTTGCAACTGAGATTTCCATGTAACTAAATTATTTCCTACTGTAAAGAAATAGGCAGTTGTGGACTTTCTATTATCTCTATCACCAGCAAAATCAGCATCTACATATCCAACTAGTTCAGTACTGTTCAGTCTTCTCCCATAACTAAGCCCTATATGCAAAGTATTCTTAACATAAGCTAACACATGTCTCAATGCTAACCAATGTTCATAACCAGGATTTGACATAAATCTGCTAAGTAAAGACATGGCATAACACAAGTCAGGCCTAGTACTAATCATAGCATACATTAGAGAACCTAAAACATTAGAATAAGGAATATCAGCCATCTTAGCAGTATCATTTCTAGAAACAGGACATTGAGTTTTATCTAAAACAAAATGAGAAGCAAGAGGTACAGAGATTACCTTATTTGGAAGTTCACCAAATTTATTTATTACCTTTTCCAAGTATCCTCTCTGATGAACCTTCAGTTCTAACTTCTTTCTGTTTCTTTCAATTAACATACCAAGAATTTTCCTAGCTTGCCCTAAGTCCTTCATATCAAATTCTTTACTTAACATATTCTTAAGCTTAGCTATAACTGTCACAGACTTACTAATTAATAGAATATCATCCACATACATCAGCATATAAACAGGGCACTCATCAATCATATGAAAATAAAAATATGTATCATATTCACTTCTCTTAAACCCAAGCTTAAGCACATAAGAGTCAAATCTCAGATACCACTGCCTAGGACTTTGCTTGAGACCATACATATTTTTTTTCAATAGACAGACATGATCAGGATACTTTACATCTACATATCCCTCAAGCTGATTCATATAAATTGTCTCATTTAAATCCCCATGCAAAAAGGCAGTCTTAACATCTAACTGCTCTATTTCTAAATCAAAACTAGCAGCAATAGAAAGCATTATCCTAATGGTCTTAAACTTAACAACAGGTGAAAATATTTCTATATAATCTATCCCTTCTTTTTGTGTAAATCCTTTGGCTACTAGTCTAGCCTTAAACCTAGGAGGATCAGAGTCATTTACTCCTTTTACTTTATAAATCCATTTACAGGAAACTGGTTTTTGATTAGTAGGTTTAGGCCTAAGTACCCAAGTCTTATTTGTCCTAAGGGACTATATTTCCTCATCCATAGCCCTAGCCCACTTATTAGTATCTTTAGAGTTCACTGCTTCACTATAATTAAAGGGTTCAGGGTGATCTACTTCTTTAGCAGCCACTAGAGCTGTAAAAACTAACTCAACAAATGATGAAAATCTAGGGTTGGGCCTGGGTTCTCTCCTATCTCTATCCTTAGCCAGCTGATAATTTTCTAAGGCTTGGCTGGTTGACACTTCCAGCTGCTGAGAACCATGAGGAACTTCTTCCTGGGGTAATACCCCTGTCTGCTCCCCTTGATCCTCAACATTTTCTAGGACAGGGTCATTCAAACCAAAGTTATCAGGCTTTGTTTCATGTTCTAACTCATCATTGTTAGACTGAGGTTCTAGGGGAATTCCTATGCTATCAGGGTCACTTTCAGGGTCTAAGGATTCTCTGTTACTAGTAGGGTTACTAATCATTTTCTTATAAGGGAACTCTTTCTCATTAAAGGTAACATCCCTACTCACAATAATTTTAATTCCTCTACTGTTGTAATCCCACAGTTTATATCCCTTAGTCCCATCCTGAGTAGCATAGCCTATAAAAATACATTTAACAGCTATAGGGTCTAATTTCCCTTCTCTAGAATGAGCATAGGCAGAACAACCAAATATTCTAAGGTTACTAATGTTTGACTTCTTAGAGTACCATATTTCTACATGAGACTTAAACTCTAAGGCTCTATTTGGGCACCTATTAACTAGATAGGTTGCAGTAGCTAAGGCTTCCCCCAAAAACCCCTTAGGTAACCCTGATGTGAATAGTAAGGCCCTAACCTTTTCTAGTAAGGTCATATTCATCCTCTCAGCAACACCATTTTGCTGAGGGGTGAATCTTACAGACTTATGCCTTAAAATACCAGAGACAACACAAATTATCAAATGAGGCATTACAAAATTCCAGACCATTATCAGTCCTAAGGGCCTTAATTTTTCTATCAGTCTGATTTTCTATTAATATCTGTCATTCCTTAAATTTATTATATGCATCATCTTTAGACTTTAAAAGAAATGTCCAAACCATTCTAGAAAAATCATCTACTATGGACAAGAAATATTTATTCCCTCCATGTGACTCATAGGATTCTGGACCCCATAAATCAGCATGTAAGTAATCTAGTATACCCTTAGAACTATGTACACCAGTACCAAAAGAATGCCTATGTTTCTTAGCTAAAACACAGATTTCACAGAATGGTAAATTAACATCATGCAACTCAGTTATAATTTCATGCTTACTTAAAATTCCTAGGCCTTGAGAACTAATGTGTCCTAGTCTCAAGTGCCAACTAAGTGCAGCATTATTTTCAGAGTTAACAGCAGGCAAAGCATGAGTTACACTGTTACAATAATTGCCATTCAAAATATACAGTCCATTAACCTTAGTTCCAGTTAATAACAACTTTCCATTCCTATAGACATTTAACTGACTATCTCTAATTACACTAGAACAGCCCATGTCATCTAAGGAACCTAAGGAAATTAAATTTCTTTTAAGATTAGGAATGTATCTAACCTCAGTTAAAGTAATATTTTTACCAGAACTTAACCTAAGGTTTACTTTTCCTATACCCTTAACAGAACAGACATTATCATCCCCCATAAACACTTTTTCCTGACTATCATAAACTAAGTCATGAAACCAAGCTAGTTTGGGACTCATATGATACGAACAGCCAGAATCTAGGACCCATTCATTTAAGAACATCCTATCAGTAACATTCAGCACCTCACAAGCATCAGCATTCTTACCAGCAACTAAGTTATTTTCTACTTTATCCTTATTTTTATTCAGCCACTTATAACAATTCTTTTTAAGGTGACCTGTCTTTTTACAGTAGAAACACTTCCTGTTTTCAGTTTTATTCTCTTGATCAGTTTTATTTCCTAGTTGCTTATCCTTAGCTTCAGTCTTTTTTTCTTTCTTGTTCTTATTCTTACCTTTCTGCTTAACACAGAGACTACTACCAGACTTAGCCATAGACAGTCTAATTTCATTTTCTCTAGTCTTCAAAGCAGTACAAAATAAATCAAGTGAAGGCACAGTACTGAAATGCATTCTTAACAACAAGAAAACTATCAGGCAAGGCATTCATTTAAATCATAATTTGACTTACTTCATCTATTGCATGTTCAGTACCATCAAGAAGTTCAATCAGCTTCAAAAATTCATCTAAGTTTTCCTCAATATTCTTAGTAGTATCTAATTTAAAAGCATACAAACTAGCCTTAAGGTAAGCAAGATTAGGTGCTAAAATATTACCATATAAGGACTCTAACTTATTCCACAGTTCTATAGGCTCCTTAGTCTTGCTAACCTTCCTAATCACATTGTCACTAAAACTTAATATAATCAGGAAATAAGCATCTGACCTTAACTGAGATTTTTTTCCAACTACTCCTCAGTCCACTTTGTGGTGTCTTCCTCCAGGGTGATTAACAACTGGTGAAATGAGAGCATACCTCTCATCTTCATTTTCTAGATAGTAAAATCAGCTTTACCATCAAACTTTGACACCTCCATCTTGCTAGCCATTTTTTCTTGAAAGAAATTATCAAAAGAAAATACAATTAGTGTATATAAAATTCTCAACAAATAAACAGTGCAGAAAATTAATTTCTAATCTATTATACACCGTGGTCTGAGTCAACTTCAGCTCGACAAGCCACAATACAGGCGGAACCAGCTAACTCAAATACTATTTAATTCTATAAATTTGGTCCAAGAAAACTTCAGCTCGACAAGCCACAATACGGGCGGAACCAGCTTTCTTGAACACTATTAATGACTAAATAAGGTTCCTAACCAATCAGACTTTAATCAAAGGATTTAATCTGATCAGAACCTTTATCTAGACCTATTTTCCGGCTCTGATGCCACTGTAGTCTATCTACCTAGACAAATGTATAACCAATCTTGATTTCCTACACAGACATATAGCAAGTTCTAGCCTATATCAGTATTTCAAGATTCTTAGAACCTGCCTAATTCTATTCTCAGTCCTAGAGTTTGCTAGTAGGAAACTCAAACAAGAAACTATGCCAAATTACACTGATAACTAACCTAAGAAGAACAGAAAATTAAGCAAGTAAAAACAAGAGAAGAACACACCGGATTTTTACGTGGTTCCTCAGGATCCGGTTAGGGATCCGTCGTCGTACTCCACGGTAAGCTTTCC
>JAWWMW010000659.1:52797-66695 GCA_035048345.1 Echeveria elegans
TGGGAAAAATGAAAGAAGGGGTGAATTTAATCGAACGCATCGTTTTGATTTAACGACAAAAATAACCGGACGTTAACGTCGTCTTTGTCCGAGTTAACGTCGTGCCCAAAACGGTTGGGTCAACTAAAGTTTCATATTTTTTACAAAAGTCAACAAAAGTAGAAGCGTTTTTTTAGTTGGGAATTAAAATGGTAAAACCGGAAAAGTACGAGATTTTATTGACGGTTTTCCCATTGTTTTTTGTATCCTCTGTTTAATAAACTGAACTCAAACTTGCTCGGAACGTTGCAGTCTGACGGACAACAGAACTGAAACTTACAACAACAAAATGGCTAGCTAAGTTGAGATGGTAACTTTATTTAATCCAATGAAGGAGGGAGAGCAGTATTTGCTAACATCATCTATTTACAGGAATGTAAAACTGCGAGCGTACTCTTTTTCAATTATGTGATGGCAATTTCGGACTTTAAAACCAACATGGGAGAGAGAGCACTAAAACAGGTAAATGATATTTAAGCATGCACTGCGCCTTTTCCACTGGACTCCGTTTCTTCAAAGTAGTCCTCACGGACGTTATCCGCCAACATGAGCGCAACCAGCCACAGAAGGGATGCGTCTAGGGATAAGAAGGCCCCACCTCCCAACAGGCCTGTCTTTGCAGTAGGGCAATCAGTTTCGGTGTGGTGGACGTTTCTGGTCAGGTGAAGTGTCTCCTGAATGGTAGGCCATAGAAGGAAGGTCAAGGCTAGTCCAGCAATAAACCTACAGATTGGTTGAAATTCTCTGTCAATTAAATTTAGAGCTGATTATAATGTCCAGTGGGAAGAGACTTTGCGCAGAATTGTAAGTAATCTTACAAGGCAATGTTGAAGAAGGCAACAAAGGTGGTATTGCTGAACAGCTGTTTCTGAGGGATGGACTTTCCTTTGTAAGGGTAGAATAGAGAAAGGTAGCCGCAAACAGTTGATGCAATGAGAAACACAACCGAAAGGTACCCCAAAGCAATAGATGGGTCGGATGGGTATTTGCAGATCGTCACACCCTTTCCTGCAACTGGATTTCCAGCAGCAGGCTGGAACCCGGCCAAAACAACATACCAATATTAAAACCAGTACTGGGTCAATCAAGCCTATCACAAACAAATCCTGGAAACACACAACTTGAAGCGAACCCAAACCTTCTTATTCTCAGCAATAACTCCAAGAATAAACGAGGTGACTCCAAATACGGACACAAGGAGAGACATCTGCTTGATGGTAACACCCATTGTTCTTACCGTAGCTGAAGAACAACAAATCCACATTAAAAAAACAAAACATCAACAGGGTATGGGTACACAAATGGCAACACACAACAATCAATAATTCTCCAATCGGCCAATTCATTCAACCAAAATATCCAATCTCTTATCTCCTTCTTCCAAAACTTGACTTGTTAAGAAAAAGATATAACACCCCTTCAGAAGCCTCCCTCCTACATGAATTGAATCAACGAACCCCCCAGAGATTGACCGATTCATTCCCAACACACAATTCAAGGCACATATGCCGGCCGTATCAAACGAGTACCAACTCATCAAGGAAAAACAAACCCTAATCAACAAAATTAAACATAAACCGATCTAACCATCTTCCAATCCCAAATTCATATCCCTGAATTCATAGTCTCATAATGATAATCCAAATTGAAAAGAATCTCATACCTTTGTCTTCCCCTCTCTCTCTCTCTCCCCAGAAACAACGCCGAGTTGCGGATACGATGCGACACCCGTCCGTCCACACAGCCCAACGCAAGTTGCCAATATTTATAGAAAAATGTTACTCCCTCCGTCCCAAATTATAAGTCAACTTTTCATTTGTACACATATTAAGAAACTTTATGTATGTACAAAAATGTTCTTTAAGTGTATTAGTGTGATTGCATTTATTGCAAGTATTGAAAATATAAAACTTATAATTAATGCATGAGTAATATTATCTATTTATTATAATTTTTTTCCTAATTAAGTAAGTGGACCTATAAAATGAGACATCCAAAAAAGAATACTGGACCTATAAATTGAGACGGAGGGAATACTACTTACCAACGAACGAATCAAATGGTATCCAGACGGCTAAAAATAGACAACAAAATGAATAACGTCAAAATTAGCGTTCAGATTCACAAGAATCAAAACAGTTGGACTTTCGAGGCCCATCTCATCCTCATCCATTAATAGTAGCAGATTTATTCATTTTAATTTTTATTAATGGCTTCACAGCCTGCCGTTAGTCAACGCGTCAACCCCAGCTGTCACGCCTCTAACGTTGACGGACGGGCCCAAAAAGAGGTTTGGGCTTGTAGCCCAGCCCCAGTAGATGCGTCGTTTAAATAGAGAGAACTATGAGGGCCTTTTTGGAAATAATACAAACATTGGCTCGGATCCGTACCCAACCGACCCGGAGAAGAAGCGTAGAGTAACAACAACTAGGGCAGGCGAGGCGAGAGGGCTGGAACAAGTGCGAACCATCGCGTCACGCCTTTGCAAGATTCTCGAGCTTCATTCTTCTTATTCGCAAACTGACACACAAACGACACAGCACCGTCGTATTCCTTCCTCCGCGTGTCTTGGCGTTGATAAGCAGTTTGCGGCCAATTATAGTAAGTTTTTATTTTTATTGAATGGAGGGCGGAGGAGCGGCGGCTGGTGAGGAAGCGGGGACGTCACAGAGAGGGGGAGTGGAGGATGTGAGGGAAGCGGGAGGAGGAGGAGGAGGAGAAGCTGAGGAGGTTGGTAATTTGGTGGTGGAGAAAGCGCGGAAGCTAATGGACGCGATTACTTACGAACCTGACCGTCCTAATGCTAAGCTCATTCACGCTCTTGCTTCAATCCTCGAAAAAGAAGAAGCCAAGTAACTTTCTTCTTTTTTCTTAAAGTGGTATTGAGTAGTGATCTGAGAATTTGGAATGGTTCAGTAGTTTAATATTCGAAATACCAACTTTTTGCTGGACACGAGTTTCCATTCTTGGCTTCCTTATCAGAGTTTGTTTCTGATAAATGTGATTTTTTCTTGCTGCAGATATATGGACGAGACAGGGCAGACATCAGTAGCTACCGCTCCTCCTTCTCACACTATTGGTCAGCTTGGGACTTTGCTACGGGTACTTGATTTATCAGATTGAAATGAACATGTTTGTGATATTATGAGCACAAAATGTTAAAGATGTGGATGGTGTTTACATGAATTTTTATTTATAAATTTTTTGCAGGATAATGATGAGTTTTTTGAGCTGATATCGTCCAAGTTCGTGACGGAAAGACAATATCCAACCTCTGTCAAAGCAGCTTCTGTGCGCCTTTTAATCAGCTGTTCACAGACATGGATGGTATTTTAGTCTTTCTCTCTAGTTAATTAAAAACATTTCACAATTTCAACTTGAATAACCTTTGATGTGATACTTGCAGTTCCCCCATATTTTTGAGGATTCTCTTGTTACAAATGTTAAACGATGGGCGATTGAGGATAGTGATAGACTTGATTGTGATGCTTGCAACTGGACAAATTTTTTTGGAAGAAAGATGCCCACAGATGCCGAATTACTGAAAACTTATTCCACTGGTCTTCTTGCAGTATGCTTAGTTGGGTATGCACTTCGAATCTTACTTTCTCTGGATTTTATTATTCAAAAAGGGTACACTTGCATGTCATTTGTCGTCCCTGCTACAATAGTTTTCTTCTTGCCATTCTGTTAGACTGTTACACAGCAAAAGTCACTATGACAACAACTGACGGAGATGGACACCAACTTGAAGGAGTTAACTGATCTGATGTTTTCTTATTCCCAAAATTATTCATCCCACAAAACCTCATAATTGTTCGCAAAAGTCACCTGTTAGAAATTTTTTGTTGACTGCGTGAGTTGTTTATCTGATATTTGCTGAACTGTGATAGTGATGGTGGTCAAACAATTGAAGACGTGTTGACTTCTGGAATTCCAGCAAAGCTAATGCACTATCTCCGAACACGTGTGTTAGAAGATGATAACCTCCCTGGTGAAGATGTTTCACGGACTTCTGGTTGCATAATAGATGGACAACATTTGAGAACAGGCAGCAGTGTCAGAGCAGAAGCCTCTGAAGTAAACATGGATGGTGACTGTCAAGGCTTTGGAAAAGGTCATAACTCGAGGTATATCTCAAAGTCAGAGCCTGGAGAGTCTTTGGAGAAGCAAAATATCAAAGAACAAGCAAATGACACCAGGCATTCTCCACTCCCCTCCACTGCCACGACATACACAGGACATGCGCGAAATAAAAGAGACAAGAAGTGTCCACAAAATTTGGGTACCATGAAGAACAAAAGTAAAGAACTAAATCCTGGCATAGGGGACAAGGACAATTATGACTGCTTCAAAGACTGCAGAGTTGGCTCCCGGGATATATCCGATGTGGTAATAAAGGCCGTAAAATCTGCTGCCACTGAAGCTAGAGCAACCAATGCACCTGAAGAGGCTGTGAGAGCTGCTGTTGATGCAGCGGCTGAAGCTGTTAAAACTGCCGCATTGGAGGTATAAACAGTGCTCTAATCTGCCCCTTCATAATCCATCACATGAAGTTATTTCATCCCTGTGCATCTTTTCCGGTTTATTTGCATCTTTTCCGGTTTATTTTCTCTGTTTGTTTCTTAATGTTATATCATTGTATTTTCTATCATCGTGGTCTGCCAGGAGTTTGAAAGGAGTAACGATGAAGAAGCTGCAGTTAAAGCTGCTGCTGAAGCAGCATGTACGATAATTGATGCAGCTAATGTGGTTGAGCTCTCAAGGTTAGTATTGTAGCATACTTTTCTGCTGAATGAATATGGCTGGTGATATGTGGTATTGCTTATTTGCTTGATAGTGGAGCCCACCTAAGTACTTGGCATTCAACTGATAACAGACTCTCTAACCCTTTGGAAGTGCCGGACACCAATACCGCAGAACCTGACATAACGGAACTCATAGAAGATCTCTTCATTAGGGATTTAGATGACCTGGCATTGCTGAGAGAAAAGTTCTGTATTCAGTGCCTTGAAGTTCTCGGTGAATATGTTGAAGTTCTCGGGCCTGTAGTTCATGAGAAGGGCGTGGATGTGTGCATTGAATTATTACTTCGATGCTCTGTGCCAAACGAGAAGGCAACTTACTCAAGGATGTTACCTGATGTGTTGAGACTCATTTGTGCCCTATGCGCCCACCGCAAATTTGCTGCCATGTTTGTTGATAGGGATGGTATACAAAAGCTACTTGCTGTTTCAAGAGTGGACCTTACGCTAGTTGATCTGTCATCCTGCTTATTTACTATTGGTTCACTTCAGGTATGCCATCTGATATGATCAGCTTTACTTGTAACCCTTTACACTGAAAAAGTGGTGCAGTGCAAAAGATATTGCATGTGTTTAAAACATGAGCCATGTTAGCTATGGTTTTCCCGTAGCTGTCTTATAGTCTCTTATATATACTTGTGGTTCGCACTTCGCAGTTTGCACAATTTGCTGACTTGGTTTATATGTCAGGGAATAATGGAGCGTGTGTGTGCTCTCCCCAGCGGGGTTGTTCACCAAGTTGTTAAGTTGGCGATTCAGTTGCTTGAGTGCTCACATGATCAAGCTCGAAAGAATGCATCCTTATTTCTTAATGCCGCCTTTGTCTTCCAATCAATTCTTGATTCGTTTGACTCTCATGATGGCTTGCAGAAACTTTTAGGTGTTCTACACGATGCAGCATCTGTTAGATCAGGTCCAAATTCAGGAGTTCTAGGACTCTCCGGAGCCTTCAGAAATGATCGCTCTCCGTCTGATGTACTTACGTCATCAGAGAAGCAGATAGCCTTTCATACATGTGTAGCCTTAAGACAGTATTTTAGAGCTCACTTGTTATTGCTGGTGGAGTCTGTTCGGCCTAGTAAGATAAATCGAGCTTTAGCACGTACTGCTCATAATATTAGGGCACCAAACAAACCTCTGGATATCAGCAACGAGGCTATGGACGCAATATTTGTACAATTGCAGAAGGATAGAAAACTTGGATCTGCATTTGTTAGAGCTAAATGGCTAGCCGTCGAAAGATTTCTCAGTTTTGGGGGTCATAATATAATGCTGGAATTGTGTCAGGTATGGGTTTCCTTTTTTTTTTTTCAGATCTGATTTTAGTTTTTTATGCCATTGTTGACTGAAGTGGTAATTTTACAGGCCCCACCTGATGAGCGATATTTGCGTGACTTAGTTCAGTATGCATTGGGAGTTTTGCATATTATCACGCTGGTGCCATACAGCCGAAAGCTTATTGTAAACACAACATTAAGTAATGATCGTGTTGGTGTTGCTGTTATTCTTGATGCTGCTAACATTGGAAATTGGGTGGAGCCTGAGGTAATACTTGTAACATTATTTTGTTTTTATACTTCTCTTGGTCCCGTTCCATAGTTAGCAACAGCTTACTTTTTTATTTTATTTTATTTTCAGATTATTGAATCAGCACTGTGTGTGCTGGTCAATCTTGTATGCCCTCCACCTTCAATCAGCAATAAACCTGCTCTTGTTCAGCAGTCAACCTCTGTGCATACTTCCAATGCTGTTGGTGTGGAGAGTAGAGAAAGAAATGTCGAGAAAAATGTCGCTAGTCAGCATGAAGTACGTGAAAGGAATATTGATAGTATGGTAGATCGTGGCACTCCGCAGACGCCGACTGCTTCAGGGCTAGTTGGGGATCGTAGAATATCATTAGGTTCTGGTGCCGGTGGTGCCGGTCTTGCTGCTCAACTTGAGCAAGGATACCGGCAGGCAAGAGAATCTGTTCGAGCTAACAACGGAATAAAAATTCTCTTGACTCTGCTTCAAGCACGCTCAGTGGTTCCACCTGCTTCTCTCGACTGTCTCCGTGCTCTTGCTTGCAGAGTACTACTGGGGTTGGCTAGAGATGATGCAATTGCACATATATTAACCAAACTTCAGGTATATTATATCAAATATTTATATCCTTTACAACTTTGTTTTGACTTATATACTCTCATTTGCCTCATTGAAAGTCAATTTATTTTGTCAAGTTGTTTTATGTTAAACATCTTACTGCAGTTTGCTAACTTCCTTGTAAACGATATATAGAGTATTTTATATGTTAGTGGCTTATATATCTGATAATAAGATGCTTTGCAGGTGGGGAAGAAGCTGTCTGAGCTAATACGAGATATTGGTAACCAGACTCCTGGAACTGAACAAGGCAGGTGGCAAGCTGAACTCACCAAAGCAGCAATTGAGCTTATAACAGTAAGTGTATTTGGATCTAGATTGCTAGTCATCTGTGCTATAATACACTGACCTCTATCTACGCCGTAAGTCTTGACCATGGGTATTGTTCTAGTTGTTAACCCTAGCCAACAATAAACATTCTTGTGGTGGTAGATTAGCAAGTCATATATTTCACTTCGTGTTAAAATGATTTATTTTTTAGTCTTTAAGGAAAAATGCTCGCAATAGAGCTATTCACACTTGTAAGATGAATTATGTATGCTGTATTGCAGTCATTTATTTCTTTGCATTCCTTCCAGATTGTGACAAATTCGGGGCGATCGAGTACTTTGGTCGCTAGTGATGCTGCTACTCCAACTTTGAGGCGCATAGAAAGGGCTGCAATCGCTGCTGCTACTCCAATTTCGTACGAACCCAGGTATTGGCTGCCTTCAATTAATGTTTTTTGCCATACTTTGTCGCAAGGGAGTTTTCGATTTTTTGTTCCCGATGAACTGGTCTTTTATTCCTTTTTTTTTCAGCTCACTTCAGTTTTTTCTTGACTCACTGTTTGTGCATTTTGATTCAGTATATTTTCAATGAAAAAACTCACCTAAGATGTGGTCATTTTACAGGGAGCTTTTACTTCTAATGCATGAACATCTTATGGCGTATGGGCTAGATGCAACAGCTGCTTCCTTGTTAAAAGAGGCCCAACTAAGACCCTTGCCATCATTAACCGCACCGTCATCTTTTCCCCAGCACATCAGCACGTTTGATACATTGTCATTGCAGTTGCAATGGCCATGTGGACGTTCTGCTTCTGGATTTTTAGCTGACAAACCTATGGCAGCTGAGGATGATGACTCAGGCGTGAAGCCTGATTCAGCAGTATCTTACAAGAAGAGATCACTTGTTTTTTCATCGTCTCTGAGCTTTCGAAAAAGTCAACCTAGATCTCATGCAGATAACCTTCAATTGGATAAAAACACTCTCAGTTCTGTGAATCATTCTTCAAAACCTGAAATTACACCAGAGTCTCCATCCGTATCAAAGAAACCTGAAGACACAGATTCCCAGTTCAGGACCCCTGTGACATTGCCCATGAAAAGAAAGATGTCAGAGTCAGGTGAAAGTGGCTTTGGCAGTGTAGGGAAGCGATTGAACACCGGCGATCGTGGAATTCCTTCCCCTTTTTTTGCAACACCTAACTTGGCTCACAAAATTGGCTTGTCGAGTCATGGTACTGGCTTGAGTAACCCAAGTTCCTATTCCAGATATCATATGAGAAGCGGTGGAGCTCTTTATACTTCAGATGATACCCAGTATATTAATGGCCAGTCTACACCCTTTCAGTCGAGACATCCTGGAGACTTGCAGTTGGTTAATGGTGAGAGGTTTACTTTGGACTCTATCATGGTGCAGCATCTGAAAAATCAGCATCGACAATGTTCTGCTCCTATCACTACCCTGCCGCCTCTTTCTCTCTTGCATCCACATGTATGTCCTGAACCAAGGCAAAGTCTTAATGCTCCTTTAAATGTGACTGCCCGACTTGAGCGGAGGGAGTTTCAAGGCACTTATGGTGATTCTTATGGAAATCGAAGGGATCGGCAATTCATTTACAGCAGGTTTAGGCCATGGAGAACGTGCCGGGATGATCTGGGAGATCTTCTAACCTGCATAACGTTCCTTGGAGATTCACACAGATTTGCTGCTGGGACTCATAATGGAGAGCTGAAGATTTTTGACACTGGTAGCAGCAACGTCATTGACAGTAGCACCCACCACCAGGCTAACCTAACACACCTTGAATCTCATCTTCACAGTGACACACAGTTGATTTTGTCTTCGACACCTCGTGATGTTTGCTTATGGGATGCCTCATCCGTCACCGAACCTAAGCACCAATTTGGAGAGTGTAAGGCTGCAAGGTTTAGCAATTCGGGTTCCATGTTTGCAGCACTTTCAACTGACCAAACAAGGCGAGAAGTTCTATTATATGATATCCAAACTAGTGAACTGAGGCAGAATTTTATGGACACGGCTGTTGGCTCATCCAACAAGAGGCATGGTCATTCTTTTATACACTTTAGTCCAGAAGACACAATGCTCCTCTGGAATGGAACTTTGTGGGATTTACGAACTTCTGGTGTCGTCAAACGTTTTGAACAATTATCGGATTATGGAGGTGGCGGTTTTCATCCAGCTGGAAATGAGGTACCCATCCCCATTCTGTTTCCTTTTGCAATGTTTTGTTATTCATCTGAGTAATCGTAACATTTATGGAAGTAACCAAAATACATTTATTTTGTGCTCTTGCATGCTTTGCTTATCCTTTCTCAAGCTCTTGTGGTTCCTCTACAGATACAGATATTTGTCTTAGCTATGCATAATTTTTGTTGGGACACAGTATTGGTGATTATTTATTTTTGTAGTATTTTAATGCCTTTGAAGTATTGAAAATAACTTTGTGAAGTTAAAATACGGGCTTGCAAAATATGTACTTTTTTGATTTTGAGATGTGGTTCTCACATAGTCCATCCTATTTTCTTTCAATAGATGCATAAGCATTTTTTGGCATTTTGTTTTCTGTATGTTGGAGACGACTTTACAGTAGTTTTATATTTCACCAGTTTGGTGAGAACATATGATAGGTGCATTTAGCGTTGATTTTTTGTAATTACTGAAGATGACTTCCTGGCAGGTGATTATAAACTCTGAAGTTTGGGATATCCGAAATTTCAAATTGCTGAGAAGTGTTCCATCCTTGGATCAAACTGTTATAGCATTTAATCCTTCAGGAAATGTGATCTATGCGATCCTTCGTAGGAATCTTGAGGACATAACCTCTGCTATGAACAATCGCAGAGTGAAAGACCCTCTATTTGCAGCTTTCCGTACAGTAGATGCTGTGAACTACTCAGATATAGCCACCGTCCCAGTTGATCGGTGTGTCCTGGATTTCGCCGTAGAGCCAACCGACTCTGTTGTCGGGTTAGTCACTATGGATGATCAAGATGAGATGTTTTCATCTGCTCGTGTTTTTGAGATTGGCCGCAGGAGACCCATGGATGATGACTCAGACCCAGATGATGATGCGGACACAGATGACGAAGAAGAAGACAGTGAGAGCGATGAGGACCTTGATATTGAGGATCCAGTTCTGGGTACAGCCCTTCTAGAGGCAGGCCATGACAGCGATGAAGATGATGTAATGAGCGATGATGATAGCTTGAATGATATGGATGACTATGGAGATGAAGCTGAGGTGGACGGCGTACTGGAGATAGTATCATCTGGCGAAGATGATGATATGAATAATGATTCTGATGACGAGTCATATGGAAGCAGCGATGGTGATGACGATGATAATGATGCCGAGACCTACTTAAGCCTCTAGTTATGTATTTGTGGAGTACTATTTATTTATACACAGAGTGTCCCTCTCAATCCAATTTTGATAGATTCTAGTCGCCACATAAATCTGTAATTATTAATGATTCCAGTTTGTTTTTCCTAGTGAAATCATGTATTTTTAAATCTGAACTCATAAAAGGACGCAGCGTAATGTCGTACTTGTTTTTTTGTTTTTTTTTGTTTTGTTGATATAAAGGTTTAGAGCCCCATAGGACAGAAACAAAAACAGCTAATAGTCCTGCAAGAAGCAGTCTCTCAGGAACCTGGGACAAGCCTCCAAACTGAGCCAGGGACAATTTGTAACTCAAGCATGTTTTGCAGACCGATCTGCTACTCCATTTGCTTCCCTTCTACTCAGATTAGCCGCCAGTTTTTGTTCAAAGAAAGTTTCTTGCTGCAATAGGAAAGCCATTGCTGATGGGTGAGGTCTTGACCAGAGAGGTGCCCGAACCAAGGATATTCTCCAACTTTGGTACAGTCTGTTTCAAAAAAGACTTTTTCCAATTTGAATTCTTTGGCCATCAGGATGTCCTGTTTGAGGGCAAGACCCTCTTTTTGGAGACTGCTGGTGGCCTTGCAAATGAACATCGATTGGGCAGCTATGACCAGACCATCTTTGTCCCTGCAAATAACTCCGGCTCCTGCGGAGTTGTCTAGATTTGACCAACCTCCATCACAGCTAATTTTATACTCCCTCTGTCCCATATTTTTCTTCTCATTTTCTTTTTTGATGTCCCAAAATTTTCTTCTCATTGCCTTAAAAGGAAAACTTTTTCTCGCACATTTACACCTTCTCTCCAATCTATTCACTTTCCATATTAGGACGGAGGGAGTAGAAATCTTTGGTTGAGGGTTTCCAGTCAAGGTCATTTGCTTGGTGGATATACTGAAAAACTGATTTATTATTTAGTAATCGCTTTATAAAGTTAGAAACCTTCAGCATTATGTCCTGAATTTCCAGCCCTTCCTCTCCATGCCACTTTAGATTCCTATAGAACCACGTGAACTATATAAGGCAGCACACCAGTTGGAAATCACTTGAATGGAAGGCTCCTGACAAGTAGAAGATAAACATTTAAGCCTGCTGATCTCCATAAAGCTTGGAAACGCCAACAATCTTTAAAGATATGAATAGATGATTCGCTGTTGAAATTGCAGAACCTGAATGCAACTTCCCTCCTTTGCTCCCAGACGTCTTATCAACTCCCTGCCCACCGGAATCCCATTGTGGAAAGCTTACCAGATGAATAATTTTACTTTCCTAGGTGTTGTTGAACTCCATAATATCTTCCAGAATTTCTCAGAGGGTTTACTTGAAGATGACTCTCCCTGCACTTCATACTCATGTTTGCTCTTCGTGACTATAGATTAGGCTGATTTTGTAAAGAATTCTTTATCTTCCTCGGGCTCCTAAGATACGAATCAGTCGAAACATCATGAATAGCTCTTTTCCTCAGGATAACTAATGCTGAATAAATATGTTTCCATACGAAGGATGCATTCTTCTTCAGCGGAGCAGATAGCAAATCAGCTTGGGGAAAATATTTTTCTTTTAGAACACGTGCCAAGATCGAGTCAGGGTTTTTCAATATCCTCCAGCCCTGCTTTGCCAGTAGGCATGTGCAGCCGGGTGACCGGGACCAGATTTTTCAGAGAAAGGGTGATCCGAGGACCGGACCGGTACTGGGTATTTCGGTCCGGGTCCGAGTTTGGACCGGAAATTCTGATTTTTCTTTTGATTTTTTTTTTCGGGTTTGGACCGGATCGGGACCGGGATCGAAAACAAATAAAAACTCGACCCGGGTCCGGGTTCCGAGTTCCGAGCTATTTGTGCATCCCTGCTTGCCAGTAATGCTAAGTTAAAGGAGCGTAAATCCTTTATACCCAAGCCACTTTTTAACTTATCTTTGGAAAACACATTCTTATTAGGATTTATTACAAAAAAAGATCTGTATGTGTAGCACTTTTTCGAGATGACACCCCTCCGTTTTTAATTTCACACCTAAACAACCTCATCTTTCCGCCGTTAACATTCGACACCATCCGTCACAATTAACGACAATTAATCCCTTAATCATAATTTTAAAAACAATAAAGGTCCGATTGAAAAGAAAAAAAAATACTTGACCCCTCTCCTTCTCCTGCACCACCACCCCCTCCTCAACCACCAGCCCTCCGCCTCCTCCTTCACCTCCACCACCGCCATCACTCCACCTCCACCTCCTCCTCCTCCTCCACCACCACCATAGGAGGTGGTGATGACGGTGATAGTGGTGGAGGAGGAGGTTATTAAAAGGAAAGAATATTACAAGGAAAGGAACCGTTATGCCTTGTACGAAAATTTAATAATTCAAAAATTAAATAAATAATTAGCGACCACGTGGACGCGAATGTTTTATTTAATTTTCTGACTTCATTCTTGTTTTGACCCTCTTAATGTCTGAATCAGTCTTAGAGCCCTGCATATGAATTGTAGCATTTTGAGTCAGCTTTCCAACAGATTATGTTTCGTCTCCATCGGATCAATGGTTCATCTTCTAGAAACTTCTGAAGTACAAAAGGTCAAGAAACACAATGTTTGGGGTGCATCCTTCTTTGCGAGACACTAAACCACAACTTTGAAATGTATGCATCAATAATACAAGGAAATTAAAACCACTTATCTCATATGACATGACGAAAGTTTGTACATTAAACTAAATTGATGCACCATAGGTTGGACGCTAATTTGTGGACGCTAAATTGCCAGATTGATATAGTGTTTTGGCCGCCTCCTCCAACTTAATTTCCACAATTATGCGCAGAAAAAGAAAGTACATTTCTATTAAAGAGTCGCACAAAGATGAACGACATACATATAAAAACCTTGGAATATCCTTAAGCCGCCCTGTGCTTGCGAGTTCAATTAAATAATTGAACTTTAGGGAAAGGTTCTAGGAATATAATAAATATTTATAGGATAGAAGAATATCATTTTGACTGTTAATTAAACAAATTATATGTTCAAAATAACAAAATGTAGATTAAATTTACAATCAAAATCTATTTTCCTATTTGGACGTACGTAATAAATGCATATATGTTGTAATTTACAAATTATATTGCACATAACATATCAACATATTACAACTAAACTATAAATATGTAAAGTGCAATTATTCTTCCATTCTATAAATATTTATTGGGAATAATGTCATTTAAATTCTCAACTTCTCAATTTTATTCATTTAAATC
>JAWWMW010000662.1:0-15950 GCA_035048345.1 Echeveria elegans
TCTTAAATTTGTACTCATAGTTTCAAGTCTTATTATACTTTTAAAATAATTTTAAAAATAGTGAATGTTTATGAGTTAAACTGAACTGATTTTAAATTAATGTCAAAAGAACAAAGCCTTATTTACAATCGGAAAAAAAAAGTGTTAATTTATTCGTAAAAAACTTCAAAAAAAATATTTGTTTATCATTTATCAATCACCGAGTTCCTGAAAACAAGGCCCAGCCCGGTAACAGTTTTAAAAGCCCACAAGCCCTAGCAAAAATGTCATTTCCGTAAATCTCAACAACTCGGGGGTTCTTCAGGTAAACCTGATTCCATATATAAACATCTTCGCCGCCGTTAGGGTTTCGTTTTAACGATCTTGCGCAACATTTCGCAAGCGGCTGATTAGCAATGGTGCTCAAGTACGTTATTCTCTTCAATCTCATCGTTTCTAAGAAATTATGATGTGAAAATTGTTATCAGATTGAAAATTAGGAAATTTTGCATACCTCTGGATTTTGCCAAGTTAGATTTGCTCATTTATAAAATTTTGAAGTAAGATATTTTTTTGCATTGTTGTTAGGATTTTGGTTTAGTGCTTGATATGGCTGTTAGATATATGAATTTTGTTTGATTATGTTGCAGGACGGAGTTGTGCCGCTTTAGTGGTCAGAAGATTTACCCAGGAAAGGGGATTAGGTTTATTCGATCTGATTCTCAGGTAAAAAATTTCAAACTAGTGGAATTTGTAGTTGGTCATCATGTTATGGTAAATGAGTTTGATGGTTTTGGTGATACTTTTTTGTGTGAGTAGGTGTTTCTGTTTGCGAACTCGAAGTGTAAGAGGTACTTTCACAACCGTTTGAAGCCGTCTAAGCTTACATGGACTGCTGTTTACAGGAAGCAACATAAGAAGGTTGGTTGCGCTTTGGATACCAAGAAACATTTGCAATTTGCATGTCTTTGAAGTTTGGTGGGGTTAGTTATAGTAGTTTGACTTCAGGATATTGCACAAGAAGCGGTGAAGAAGAGGCGTCGTGCAACGAAGAAGTCGTACTCAAGGTCAATTGTTGGTGCTACTATTGAGGTTATTCAGAAGAAGAGATCTGAGAAGCCTGAAGTCCGAGATGCTGCTCGTGAGGCTGCTCTTCGGTATGTTATGAGTCATTTTATTTTACGGTGCAACATAGGGAATAGTATTCGATTGGAGAGATGCTGAATGGAGCCATACTTAGTTTTTTTTTTTTTGATTTTTTTTTTGATTGAATCCATACTTCGTTGTTTAACCATTCTTTTTTCTGGTCACTGTGTTACTGTTATGAACTTTAAATTGTCGTTTGCAATATCGGCCGAGAGGTATATGTTCCTCATCATTACGTTATATGCAGTGAAATCAAGGAGAGAATCAAGAAGACCAAGGATGAGAAGAAGGCAAAGAAGGCTGAGGTGACTGCCAAGACTCAGAAAAGCGCCAAGAGTAACCTTCCTAAAGCTGTTGCTGCTCCCAAAGGACCAAAGCTTGGTGGAGGTGGTGGAAAGCGCTAATCCCCAACTCCCTAGTTTCTTCTAGCTGAAAGTCTATAGCTGGTTGTGTTCAATCTCTGCAGGCTTAGAACTAATTCCAATTTACATTTCACATTGACAATGAATTTCTACTTCAGTTCAATCTTCTTTTTGTTTCAACACCACTTGATCTTAGAGCAAAATTACATTAGCTTCTTCCAAATGAGAATTCACTCAATATTCGCACGACTTCTTTCGCAAACTCTTCTCGAGGATGCGTAGGTTGGAGATGACTCTTTATTTGTGTATAACGTACCCGCCAACGTTAAAACTTCCCCTCTTGAGTGACCAACATGCTGTAGTCAAGTGGGTAGAGAAGTTATTGGAATTTCATGTGTTATTAGAGACTAGCTCCGTCCCATCTGACGGAAATTTTTTCCGTGTCTCAATTCGATTCTCTTCGAATTTTCTAATTTATTTTAAATAATTTTTATTTTAATTTATACATATGAATTTAGAATTTTTAATTTAAATGGTTTTTTTGTTAATATTAATTTAATAATATGAATTTTGGAATTTGGAATTTTAATATTTTAATTTTAAATGGGCATTTTCATTTTTATCTTATTTCTATTTTTCTTAGTCCTGAATGAGTTTATTCCTCTTTTGTCTTATTCCAAAATGATCTTATTTCTATTTTTTCTTATTCCTAATTGATTTAGCGATGAAAATAAATAATTTAGCGATGAAAAAAAAATCTCGTTGCTATATGTATGGCGGTTGACACTATTCAATTATATAATATTAACGGTCCACCCGTCGTCCCGACTGAAAAGCGGGGAAACAAACGCTTGTTGGGACGTGAGATAATTTTTTGAAAAGACTCTTCTCGCTTTCGAAATCACTTAGAATAGTTTACAAAACAAAGATCAAGGACTTCCAGTATTCTAGATTAACTATGTCTGAACAGTGTAACACACCAAACATTCAAGTGTACGAGAATTTGGAATACTCGAGCAAAATTTTTGCTCTCTGCTTCACCCGCTCAGCCAGTTAATCTGCTCTCTGCTTTCCAGATCTTGAGACCGATCTCTCAGAGAGTAATCTTGCCCTAAGATACTCAATAGCCATAGCACTATCCTAATTCGACCAGTTTCCAATACATGGAAAATCACACTGCATTCAATCATAAATCTTAACACAATGAACATCATTCATAGCTTTCTATAATAATTTGAGAAACTAATCAGCAATAAAAATACCAATGGAGTCACTCAAACACATTCAACTGGAAACCTAAATTGAAAAGAAAAAAAAAACAAATCTAAACCCTAATAATGCTTACTTATTTTCCGTCTTCTCCATCCCCATAGTAACGAATCAAATTAGCTCAAAACCCAGATGACGACCACCACGACCGCTTCAAAATCAACCCATACCAAAAATCGAAACTCATGGGACAACTCGAATTGACCTTCTCTTGTCACTGCATCGGACAAAGACGAGTGCTTTGTGCGTACACTTCACGCATAGAAGCTTCGCATTTTTATGAAACTCGGTGTCGACCTTTTTCGAATTTCAGTGTCCAATAGTGATTGTTCTACAGAAACGACGCCGTTTCATTTCGTTAAATGCTTCTCGGAGAAGTGACGGTCCAATTGACTGAACCGGATATCTTGAAGAAGTCATTCTGACCGGTTCAATTGTGGTCGATTTTGAAACGAAGCGGAGCTGAGAAGAGAGAGAAAAGAAGCAAGGCCGAAATGCATAGCTGGATTCGAGCGTCGTCCGTCGATTTCGACGGAGCACCGCCGCAACCACGAAGGTAAGTAACGACGATGTAATTTAAATTGATTTGAGTTCCAATTACTGTACCTAACTGTGTATTGATTGATCTATTGTGTTTTTTCACAGTGGTCATAGCGCTGTGAATATTGGGAAATCGAAGGTTGTTGTGTTTGGTGGACTTGTGGATAAGAAATTCCTCAGCGATGTTATCGTTTACGACACTGGTATGTTACTTTTGGTGTTGTTTGATTGCCTGATTTGTGGAATATGAAGTGCGTTGCGGACTTTTTTTGTGTAATGAAAACTGTCTTTATGTTTCTAGAAAAGGTACTGTAGTTGTGATCTTACACTTGTTTTTAAATGTGGCAGAAAACAAGTTGTGGTTTCAACCAGAGTGTACTGGGGGTGGATCGGATGGACAGGTGGGGCCTGGACCTAGAGCATTTCATGTTGCTGTTTCAATTGATTGCCATATGTTCATATTTGGTGGCCGTTATGGTAATAAAAGGTTTGATTTTGGATATACTCCTCAGTAATTACATGATAAATAAGTAGACTGGCAGCAAAGAGAACCTACAATTGGCATTTCTTTTCCGTTCCTAACGGGTAGTACTGTATTTCAGGTTGGGAGATTTTTGGGTCCTAGACACTGGTAAACTCTTTATTCTTATTAGTTGACTTTAAGTGTCTGGAAAAAGTTTTAACTTACCATTTCTTTTTGAGTAAGAGTTTTATCGAAACCCACTCAGATATATGGCAGTGGTCAGAACTCACAAGCTTTGGGGACTTACCTTCACCAAGGGACTTTGCAGCTTCTTCAGCCATTGGAAACAGAAAAATTATAATGTGAGTGTGTGACTTTATCTGCGATAACTGAAAAGTGACGCTTGAGTTTGACGCTGCCAGCTGTTTGAATTGAGTGTAGGTACGGCGGTTGGGATGGTAAAAAATGGTTATCTGATGTTTACCTCTTAGACACAAGTAATTATTTGAAACTCTTATCAGCCTTTTTATTAGAAAAGTATACTGAAATCACATCTGACATTATCATGTTTCACTCCCTGATTGGCATGTTTTACACAGTATCACTTGAATGGATGGAACTGCCTGTTTCTGGATCCCTGCCACCACCTAGATGTGGTCACACTGCTACTATGGTAGAGAAAAGACTGCTTGTGTTTGGGGGAAGAGGTAAACTGCCAAATTGTTGTCTATGTTTAGCTTGGGATAGAGTTGTGTAGTAATTAATATGGTGAGGGTTGTTGTTTGAGTATTAGCAACAGCAAAAACAGTTGAGTTGTACTGTGTAGTAGCTTGATCACACTGCCAGTCAGCCATATTATAGTGTGAGTAACATTCACCGAATTTTTGTATCCACTACTTCCTGATACATTAAACTAGTTTTCTTTAAGCACATTAGCTTGAGCTAATTTCAAAGTAATTCACATGTTTTACATTTGAAAGTGAGTAAAATTTTGAGATGCCAGTTTATGTTGATAACTAATCACCAACGTTATTTTTCCATGAAAGGTGGCGGTGGACCTATTATGGGAGACTTTTGGGCTCTAAAAGGTTTACTAGAAGAAGGTACCAATCCGCTGCCAAACTAGGATTTGGACCATCTGAGTGCTCAATAAGGATTTATTTTGTGTATGCAACTTGAGCTGTTATGCTTTGCAATTTCAGTTTCCAAATTTGGGTGACTCTCTGTCAGTTGTTAGTTGTCATCCTAACATAAAATTGCCGAGCGTTACATTTTGAAAGTAACACGGCCGATGCTATTACAGATCAAGTAAACCTAGTTTTTCTTTTTTGTGCAAGGTAGAAAATGAAGCTCCTGGATGGACTCAATTGAAGCTTCCAGGTCAGGCTCCTTCACCTCGTTGTGGCCACACCACCACCTCAGCCGGGCACCATGTATGTGCATATTTGCTATCCTTTTGACTTTTTTCTAGACATTGCAGATGAAATTGCTGTTGTTTTGCGTGTATGAATTTGAGAAGTGCATTATCAATTGACGCCCACAACTATTACTTGACATCATCACCAACAGCACGTACCTATTATTATTTTTGTTTCTTTAATCATCAGCTACTTTTTGCAATTAATTAATTATCTCGCCGCTGTTGAGATATATGTATATAGAGTATTATTTAAGCAGTTCCACAATTAAAAAATGTGTTTTTGTATTTTAAGCGATATAATCTTTGTCATTCCTCACATAACTTTACGCGTGAACTTAGTTGTCACCACTGTGTGCATGTTTACCTTTTCAGCTCTTAATCTTTGGCGGTCATGGAACTGGGGGATGGTTGAGTCGATATGATATTTACTACAATGACTGTGTTCTTTTGGACAGGAGTATGTTTCTATATCTTGTCACTCCAGTATGTGCTGTGCAATTTTTCATCATCAAGAGTGTGATGCTGGTAGCAGCCTTTTTCACCGGCTTTGCTAGAATATTGAATGCATACCTCCAACTAAGTGGAGTCCCACTTAAGATCCCACATCAGACCTTATAAAAGCTTGCTGTGAACTTGGTCGGACTGTTGTCTGTAGCTTATGATTGTAATGTTTCGTTAATGATCATGAAATGATCTTGAGATTTTCATCTTGTCAAGTATAAACATTCCATTTTGTTGTGAGTTGTCAGTTGTGATAACTGGTAAAATTGGCTCTCTTATTTGTTATTTGCAGTCTCTGTGCAATGGAAACGCTTACCTATCAGCAACGAACCACCTCCAGCCCGGGCATACCATTCGGTGACCCCAATTGGTTCTCGATATCTGTTATTTGGAGGATTTGATGGGAAGTCTACGTTTGGTGATTTATGGTGGCTGGTTCCAGAGGGTAATAATAGTTACTTGAGTAACTATGGATGTAGTAATTTATCCGAATCTTTTTAACCAACTTTTACTTTGATGAACTATTTGTGGTTTTGATGGGTCAACTGAGGAAATGTTGCTAGTAGTCTGGAATAATGGGCTCGAAATAGTTCTTGACAGAATATTATAGCACCTGAACAGAAATAGGAATGATGTGCGCAAAGCTACTGATAATCTATCGTCTTTAAAAGTTTTAATTTTCAGTAGAGGTCAGATGGAAAAATCATTGCAGATAAATGAATACGCTTCTTGAGTATGATCTCAATAACACTGGAATATTATGTGTCAAACCCCATGAGGTCATTGTGTCCATAATGTGAAAAGCATCTAAAACATGATTATGATTACCAGTATCTTGGGACTATGAGTTTTATGTTATATTTCCTTTCGAGTCTGATGGGTACATCACTAGTCACAAATTTTATGGTAGTTTTCTTTTACCTGGTAATAGATGACCCAATATCAAGAAGACCATCTACCCCAACGCCCCAAGAATTATCTGTGACCGAGGATTTAACAACTTCAAATAATAAAGGATTGTCTTCAGCCAAGGTACTAGTTTACAAAACAGATTGCTTGGCATTCGATTTCTCTTTCCTTTAGGCAGTTAAAATTTTGCATGCAAATATATGATCGATAGAGAAGGTCTGAGATAACTACCTGTTTGTTATTTAGATACGTTCACTAATTTTAAAATGCTTAATGAGGCAAATAAGAATGTTTCAAGGTATCATCTTAATTAAAACGTTATGCTGTCACTTTGGACTATACGACCTTGATTTGCAAGTATGCTTTGAACAGACATGGAAACTTTACATATGCAAATATAAATTTTTTGAAATAGGAAGATACCTATATGAAAGTATTCAAGGGTTATATTTTTTTTTTAAATTAACTGTACCCTTGTAGGAGTGTTATTTCTGTCTTCAAACACTTGAACAAGTTTGAGTAACGATGTCCATCTATATTAGTCAGAGTTGTGTCAACATACGTGTTTCTATATCATCAAGGCTGCATATTATCTATTGGATACTATACTCTCATAGTTATGCACCTTTCTAGGAAAAACAGGGAACAGAGTCGGCCATCTCAGAGTTGATGAAAAGGTTGCAAATTCCTGGAACTGAAAATGGCCGAGAGCTTCAAATTGTGGAAGAGTTGGAAGATAAGGAATTCCTTGAACTCGCATCTAAGTTGGCCAGAGAAAGAAGAACTGCTGAAAGAATAACACAAAACCAGGTAGACCATTGTAGCAACATAATGTTAGCATCCAATTAACAAACATACTGCATTACCTGACTTGTACATCCTAAGATTGTACCAACTCTATTGTATTTATTTTGATGTCAGGCATCTCAGGCATTGCGAAAACACTGGAGAACATCAAACCCAAGATCAATACCACTCAAAGATCTTGGACCATTGCTTAGGGACTACCAGCGCCTAATTGCTCGTCATATCATGTAAATCAGCTCTACCTAGGAGAAATTCATGCCCTTAATTCTGTAATATGTGTTGCTTCAACTTGATATCCCTTGCTGACTGACGTATCTAGACACCGTGCATCTTTTATTTATTAACGTCATCTTCTTTGTGCTGCCATTCATTCCACACTTCAGTTCCAAAATAACAAGGCACTCATCTGTGGCTTGATTACAGGTCCAATGACTCTTTGGAATCTGATTTTTCCAAACAAGAAGACTTCCACTTCTATCATGTAAAAAATGCTTCCCAGGTAGTCATGATCTACCATCTACATTTTTATCCCCTTGTAATTCCCACTTCCCAATGCGTTAACTAATCATATTTTGCCGTTACAGTTGCGCATGGGAGATGTCGCAAAACTGCTTGCAGAGTATCAGCAGCTTCCGCTTGAATAACATTTTGCTTGTATCTGCACGCACGCATGTTGATTGCAATACTTGTCAAAGATCGGGTAGATGTGTCTATGTGACTGAAGCGTCAGTTTGAATAGATGTTTTCTCTCGTAAGATTGAAAATGATTGTACCCACATGCCACATTACAACTTATCAAACGAATTGCCTTTTCATAATTTTGATCAAGTTATATTTTCTTAGTATGATGATCATAGATATTATAATCGTCAGTTCCTTATCGGAAAATTAAAGACAGGTAGTATTTGTTAATAATGTGTACCAGGAGCTATGGCCGGACACTTGATCAGAGTTCCAATACAAGAATATTCAACCGAAAGTAGCTTGAGCTCTCCAGAGGTAAAAATATTCAGGTGCTGTATATGTGGAAATAATGTAGCAAGTTTGTGATGTCAAATGCACAAGGTAACAGAGGCCACTTACATCACCTCCAGCACCACTGCCTGAAGGCACTGCAGCCAGCTTCTCCCTTCCAGATGCAACAAAAGAAGCTCAATCCTATCATCATCAGCTTCAGCTCCAACTGCAACGAAATTAAACAACAAAATTACTATTTTCAGCAGCAGCAACTCGCTAGTTCCAACCACAGTACATCCAGAGCACAGAGCAAGAATTTCGTTACGGCAAAAATCAAATTACCGATTGCTGCATTCAGTTAAAGAAACCATCTAGTTCGCCAATATAATTCATCTAAAGAAGATAACATAAAACAATACATGTAAAACAAAACTTCAATTTTTAAGATACCAAAAAACTACACAACAAATTTAAGAAGGAACCCTGAGTCAAACCACTGCAAATTATAAACACTGAATATAGTATTTGTTTGAAACAGTGAATACATTTTTGTTTAAAGAAGCATTGGTTAGCAAATAGTGTATTTTTGTTTGAAACTGTGAATAATTGTCTGAACTCGTCGAGGCTCTTCATATGATTGCATAAGTCTGTCACGAGATGTAAGACGGTAACTCCGCAAGTAACTTGATATTAAGGAAGAAATGTGTGCACGAACTTTTTTTTTTGAGAAGTTATTTATTGATTGAAAAAACAGGATACAAAACCGAATGAACGAATCAAAAAACAACAATTCGAATGTGTGCAGGAACCTGAAACTCAACAGAACTACTTAGATGCAGAGTTCCCACGGTAAACATTGAAACTTGTTGGCAGTTTAAAGTTTTTTTTAGTATATATATGCAAAAGTCATTGTTTCTTAATTTCAAGATTTTACATACCCAGTAAGCCCGCGCGAAACCATACAGCACGGCCCTAGTTGGTATCAGCACAAGAAATTCCCACGTCTGTTGCAGTCAACACTGAATAATGAGACACAGGAGACACTTACATATGTATGTTATTGAACCGAGTAACCCTATGCAAAGAATTGCTCTCTCTCCATTTAAAGGATTGAGCTGTAAACTGATTAAAATTAAATAAAGTATTTAGTCCTAAAGAATAAGAATGATGAAATAAATGATGCCGGCGCGAGTTCCGAACCCTAGTAGGGTTCTCCCCTCTCCTTCGTCTCTTCTCGCTCCCCTTTTAAATCGTAAAAACAAAGTAGGTATTTATAGAATTGAAGATGCTTCAAAATAAAGCCTTCGGGCTGATTTTAGAACTCAAAACGCGCTGATCATAATACCTAAGCAGACTCTACTAGAATTAAGTACGCGGAGTCTACTGAATTTCTTGATAAATCTTCAGACTCCGCGTCCAATAATCCTTAAGACTCAGTGTAGTCCACTAGATCCTCTTCCATAGAATGCGCTGACCTGCTTCTTCCGACTGGATTTCGACCCCTTACACTTCGAATATCAATTTAATGTAAACTAGAGAGTTTTAGATTGTTGAGTCATCTTTCCAACGCACTATAACTAGTTTCCATCGAATAAATAAAGAATTTCCAACAAGCTCACGAAGCATCAAATGTCAAATCTGCTTTTTCGGTCAAGTATTTCATGAGATGGTCTTTTCAATCCATTTTCTTCCTAGGCGCTCATGATTATGCTGCTTCTTGTGTCTCTCTTAAATATGCAAACTCCAAAGTGGTCTTGATACACCTACAACACAAAAATACTATCAAAATGTAACATTTTGCTAAACAATGAGAATAAACGACTTGATGGATCTTTTTTCGTTTGTCTTCTAACCTTCCTTCTTGCTCCTTCTCTACTTGAATTGCTTCACATGCTTTACTCGAATGCACCCTCTTTTTATTGACCTATGCAAAATATTTTTGACGTTAGATTATAGACTTGAAATCTGACAATTGTTTTGTTTGAATGTGCAAATTCCAAAAGACCAATCATAAACGAAAATTTTGCACAGCATACCAGCTCATGTAATCCTCTTTTGATTGCAAAAATTTCTTCATCGAGCGGTTTTTCATCATCCGATAGCTCTTGCTGGTAACAGTACAACCAAAGTACAGCAGAGACATACAGCAATGTTCAAAAGAAGGACCGAAACCAGGTCACCAACAACTTCCAAACAGTAGGAAAAATGAAGCAGAGATCTACAAAAAGCCAACAATGCTGGGTGTGGTGTCTGGTCTGTTGTTTTATTCTGGTCAGGGTTCTTGTTTTGTGTTGTGTTCTGGCTGTGGTGTTTGTGCCCTGTGATCCCTTTTCTTTTGAATGAATGCGCCTTTTATTCAAAAAAAAAAAAACAAGAAATAAATTATCGGCAGACAAACACAGTTAAGTATTGCATACCACTGTTACTGGGTACAGACCAATGTTGTGAAGTTAAGTAAGAGTAGGGTAGAGCAAACGAAAAATTTCCGTTTTTTCGTTTTCCGTTTTTCCGGCCGAAAATATTGTTTCCCATTTACCGTTAATATTTTACCATTTTCCGTGAAAAACGAAAAAACGGGAAAAAATGGGAAATTTCCTATTTTTTCCTTTTTCCATTTATAATACATATAACATATTTTATTTATTTATTTTCATTCATGTTTTATTACAAATACATAAAACAAGAGAAAAATAAGACATTTTGTGACATTAACAAATAACAAATGATATTAACATCCCTACTACATATAACAACTCTGATTTTAATACTTATTTGTTTAATAAAATTTAAAATATAAATAATTAAATATATAATAAATATATATATATATATATACGGGAAAACAAAAATTTCCCGTTTTCGGAAACTTTTACCGTTTCCCATTTCTTTCCCGATTTACCGACAGGAAATTTCCTGTTTTCCCGTTTTCATCTCGAACAATTGTTGCATCCATTCCCTCATCGGTGTGAAGTTATCATACGTGGGAATGTTATTTGTGGGAGGCATATCTCGAGTGTACGGGTGATTGAAGCTAGGGCGAGGAGGAGAAGTGTATCTGGAATAGCCTAAGTTGGTGTATAAGCCTCTCATCATGTCCCCTTGCCAAGATGCCATGCTAGTTTGCCAAGCGAAAATTTCTTGCTTACTCGTGGAGAGGGAGTCGAGCCTCCTCAAAACTTCATCATAGTCGATTGACCCATGATGAGTCGTAGACGGTTCTCCTTGTTCCTGATGAAATGAGGGGCGCGGTGGTGAGACGGCGTCGAGTAAATCATCATCATCCTCATCGGCTAGATTTATAACCCAACATCCATTTATTTTGACTATCTCGATCAATCCTCGACTCAATAACTCATGTTCTCCAAGCATGATCGAAGGCAATGCTTTTGCTGGATTTAGTGAAAATCAAACAAACCTAGCTATCATAGACACAAAGTGTCCGCCACCTATATAATGTCCTCTAAAGTTTGGCAAATGAGGCTCCTCTAACGTCTTTGTGATACAACACAAAGGATCAAAGTCAAGTCTTCCATACAAACAAGCCATTAGCTTCAAATCGTCCAATTTCACAAATTGGCGTCCATCTTTCCGCAGATAAATGCAAGTAGCTATGTGTAATATCCCACATCGGACACAGGAGTTGTATCAGCTAGTTATATAAGTAGAGCTACCAGCCCATTTGTCACCAATATACCATGGCTTTTCGTGAAAAGGTTCTAGGTTGTGCTGATCTAGGGGATGTTGGTGACATGTGACGCTGGACAACTAGGCTTATAACGGTTCGGATCGGCCATGCCGGTCGGGTCGTTACAAATGGTATCAGAGCCGATCCTCTACAGTAGATGAGAGAGGTCATCGAAAGAAGGGGAGGATTGTAATATCCCACTTCGGATACAGGAGCTGTATTAGCTAGTTATATAAGTAGAGCTACCAGCCCATATGTCACCAATATACCATGGTTTTTCGTGGAAAGGTTCTAGGTTGTGGTGATCTAGGGGATGTTGGTGACATGTGACGCTGGACAGCTAGGCTTATAATGGCTCAGATCGGCCAGGCCGGTCGGGTCGTTACACTATGAGACGATGATTTAATTTCCACAGCGGTACCTTAATTTGCATGGCCTTGCCATCTGATCTATAGCCTAAATGTTTATTCCCTCACAAAGCGCACCTTGTCTTCTCCAATTTCCGCAACACCCCACTTGGGTTTGAAAGAGTATGCAGATTCCCTAACAACTTCTCACAAATTCCGGGATTATCTCCATAGACAAATCCCAATCCATTTGACACAAAATAAGCAAATATTTGTTGAAAAATTCTATATCCGGATAAATCGGTGTGACAACAAGAAATCTGTAAGTTTTATCTCTCGAATATTCATATCCGCGTCAAGACGTAAGTGAGCATTGAAAATGTATGGAATAGGCTCATTCGGGTGAAGAGTGAGAAGATTACCAGCTTGAGTTGAAGCTTCGCCGGAATCCGACGGTGGTGCAGTGGTGGTGCGATGACTTCTAACCGGAGCTCTGCCCTTTGTCAACTTTCTCTTCTTTTGGGAACCCAAAGCATTCCATAGAGCTTCCATTTGAGTAGATTTGGTGAGGAATTGGGTGAAAATTAAAATTTAGGGTTTTGGAGAGGAAAGGGAGGCAGTCGGTCGAGTTGGGAAAGAGAATAGGGTGATTTTAGGGTTTTTATCCCTTTTTATATCGGGTCAACGCCGGTCAACAGCGCACAAAACGAGTGTCACTCGATCGAGTAAGGCAAGTACTCGATCGAGTAAGGCAAGTACTCGATCGAGTAGCTTTTCTCGGGTTCACTCGGTCGAGTGAGATATGCTACTCGATCGAGTAGCGCTTGCGATTGATAACTTGAGGGGTTCACTCGACCGAGTGCTTCAAGCACTCGGTCGAGTAGAGGAGCTGACTTTTCATATTTTTTGTTCTCTTTTCATTTTTGTGTTTGGTCGACTCGGTTAAGTACAAATTTCTTAATTTTAGTGAATTAATTCGTATCGAGTTGTGATCAGAAAGATTTTATTGAGGATCAAGCCTTGGCAAACCAAGCAAGATACATTATTGAATTGAAAAATGAAGAGGAATTATTCTCAATCAGATTAGTGAAATTAATCACTGTCAATTTTGATAGATTCTTCCATTGGTTTGCAGAATTCCTTGATCACTATCTTACGAACTTTAACCCATTTCAATCCCGAGTCCGTTTCCTTAGACTCCGCGCTCTTGGTCGTGCCAAACTTCATTTTTTTCTTTCCCTTTCGTGGTGAGCGGTAAAATGGTTCTGCTTCAGTATCCTCATCAGATGGATCCTCATCCTTATCAGAGAGCTCAAGTAGCTCTGGTATTTTTTCAAGCATGCGCAATTTTTTTAACATACCCATATCGAGCTCTCGATACTCCGCCAAGCAGTTAGAAAATCAAAAATTACAAATTTTCGCAATGAAAGTTATAAGCGATGTACACTCAACATATAGAAGTTTTGTGTAGTTGCTTTGCATGACACGAAATCTTTCAGAAAAGGCATCGAACCAGTTGATTGGTTCTGACTGCTCGAGTGCCCGCATGATGTTCAGGTCATCTTTAGAAATGACATCCGCTATTTCGGGACTACAGTTAATCCCGGTTGCAATCAACCGATGTGCATACCTCCAGGTGGGACTACAGTTAATCCCGGTTGCAATCCACCGATGTGCATACATCCATGCATGACGCGTGCAGTATATGCGATAAATATTTCATGCGTCAAAAGAATTTATATTTTGACCAGGGCGACCTGGTGTGGAACCCAAGGGAACAGTGGAATTTAGTTGTACAGTTTGCTATTAGTTTACGGAAGTAAGTTCTGAAGTTTTTAAGTCTTTTAAGGTAATGTTGAGTTACGGAAAACGTTGTTGTTTAAGTTATTAATTAAAAAGCAATGACATGAATTAGACTTCACCGCTAACACTTGTGGAAATGCATCAAACATGTCATGGAATTTATGTAGATTTTTATTCAAATCGATATTATTTTAAAACTTAGCAAAGTAATAACACTCTATCTCTCACTCTCGAATGTTGAACTATTATATTAAAATCATATGACGATATTATCTCAACCTCTCTTTACATCGAATATTATCATAGAATTCAACTAGCATTAGCTTCAATCCTCTCGGTGCTTTCACTAATGTTCGTTTTAAACACTTTAGGCTAAGTTACTAGTTTTCACTCGAGTATCCTCGCTGCTCTCGCCTTGCTAATATACTCAATTTTATAGTTGTTTTAATCCCTAAATTAGTCTAGGTTCATCTCTCGATACTTTCCTAGGTAATATTACGCATGCAATTTCTATCAAGCGTTTTATCAAGCACCTAATATGCATCACATTCGCATGGACTCAAACACATATAATAATCTGATTTTACTCATAAAAATATGAATTAGACATGTTCAAACATCCATAATTATTAGGGATCCATCAAATTCCCATCATTCACACACTAGTCACTCATTTCGAGTGAGAAAACAAACATTATTCTAAGTGAAAATTACAAGAAATGAAAACAGGAAAAAGAGTAGAACAAACTCAGTTTGATGTGTTGACAATGATGAACACAAGTCTCCTTCAAAGTTTCATCCAAAAGCTCCTCCTTTGGCCGGCAGAAAATGGGTGGTGGCTAGGATTTTTGGTGAGAAAAGCTCCTATTTTTTTCGTCCTCAAACACTAGAGAATAGGTTCTATTTATAGAGGAGGAATGACAAGCCAAAGGTCTCAAAATGAAGTCAGAAAGTCTGTTCTGTCGGATCACTCGGTCGAGTAACATGGTCACTCGATCGAGTGACATGCCTTTGCTTTACGCTGTCGAGTGGCGTGTCTCTACTCGGTCGAGTGGACTGCTGTGCTCTAAAGTCGGTGAACCCGAGAGGGTCTACTCGGTGGAGTAACTCCTCTTTTCTTCATGGCACTGGATGCTGATTTCGACCTTTGTAGCCTCTGAATCAGTCTTTGGTGCAAACATAAAAGTTTTAGGCCTTTGAGTTAGCTTTTCAATGCACCTTGTTTCACTTCAATCGGACAACAGATGAGTCCTATGAAGACTTCTAAAGCTCTGGAGGTCCAAACTATCAAAAAACTGCCGTTTTTGTCTCATTTCTGCTCTATTTTCGCCATATTTCATTCCACACTCCTCCAAGTCACGATAATTTTATTTTAGACCTGAAACATCATCAAGAGTATCACAAACGGTATATTCTACTACTAAATTTGAGAAAATATAAGTGAAAAATTATGAAAATAATAGACTTATTTTTCACTTATCAATTACTTAAAGCTTTATACGGACTAAAACAGGCGCCAAGGGATTGGTTCAGCCGCATTGAAGCCTATTTTATCCAAAAAAAAAAGTTTCAAGAGCAGTTCAAATGAACATACTTTGTTCATCAAGAGGTAAAATCCTAATCATTAGTATTTAGGTTGATGACTTATTATTCACCGGGGATGATGATGAGTTACTAGAAGAATTAAAGCTTTCTATGAAGGAGTTTGATATGACGGATTTAGGGAGGATGAGATACTTTCTTGGCATAGAAGTAATGCAGA
>JAWWMW010000664.1:3375-15971 GCA_035048345.1 Echeveria elegans
AGTTGGTTGAAGATCATGTAATTGTGCAGATTTTCAAAGGTGCAAATGCAATTTTGGATGACATGAAGTAGTGAGTATTTATGACTTTATTGTTATTTTCTACAATATTTCGCATGACCTTCATGGGGGATGTACGAGGATTTGTGGTTAGTATTTAAAGTTACGGGTTGTTTCAGAGGTTTCCATTCAGACAGTAACGATTTCACACAAATCATTGCTTAGATGTTGCAACCAAATATGGAACTTTTTCACAAATATTCCATTCTGGAATTGTTAGTGCTACTCAATGTTCTGTTTGCAATCTTTTTCTCATTCCACTGATCGTTTCCTCTGTTTTGTTTGTAGTTATCCTCTGAAAGATGCTGCAGAGACGATAAATGATATCGGTTCGTCTATACAAAGAGTCACAGGAGGAAGCAGTGGGGAATCCTGTATTCAGTCTGTTTTAAGATTGAAGTCATTATCACTTCTTTTACTAGCGTCATAACTCTCGGTTTATCTGTACAGATATAACATATTTTGTTAGGCAGCTTGTGCAAAACTGTACGAGAGTAACAAGCCAGTTACGGCAAAAGAATGTGAGTTGTTAAACATGGCCATTTCTTGTAGTTGGTCAACGCGAATATGAATGATCCTTTTCTCCTGGGTCCGATGCTTTGGAAGCTGCTATTGCTGTAGTCAGCAAGTACGGTGGAGCTAGTGCAGGCTACCGTACTATGTTCAATGCTCTTATTCCAGCACTGCAAGTTCTTCAAGAGGTTTCACTTAATTATGTGAAACTCGTTTTATTTATCTACTTATGCCACATTTAAGGATGCTTCATTCACTGCTCTCATCCTTTTATAATCGGCCTTACTGTGACTGAATGCTGGAGATGATCCTGCCACATCTTTTATCCTTATCAACCGAAGCTGCTCGTGTTGGAGCCGAATCTTCTAAAGACATGCAGGCACAAGTAAGTTTGATCACCATTTATTAATTATATGTTGGATTTACAATAATTTTGCCCGGTTATGAAACACTTGTTATTTCACCCTAGCGAGTCAACATGCCTGACCAGGGATCTGATTGCATAAATCTCAAATGTGGTGCTGATTTATATGTGGTTTCGAATATAAAGCTGCAGTAAATGTTGTAATGTGCATTTAGCTAGTGAGTTTCTATGACTTTGTAGTGTTATCCGTTTGCTCCCAACAATGTCCGTGTATTTATTCAAACTAAATTTGATTTCCAGGCAAGATGATCTACTTATGTTCCAAGTGATATCCTTGCATCAGTGCTAGATGCTGGTGCCATGGCTGCATCGGCATGGTACACTGCCGCTTTGTATCAAAATCGATCAGATGAGGACGGTTATGTCGTAAGGCAAAATAACTTGCAGGTCAACAAAGGAGGGGACCTTTCATCGGCGTGAAGCATGAGAGCGAAGCGGTGCTAATCCAAAGGGAAGCGTATTTTAGAAAAAGGAAAAAAGCGACAAAAGAGAATAACCGCTTAAAGCTGCTCCCTGGTTATTAATAGGTAAGATGTCAAATGTGTAGGCTGTATATTAGTACGTGCTCGATATTCATCTTAACATGGCATCGGGATAGTGCGTGCACAATATTAATCTCAAAGCGACAGACCATTTGTGTATAATTAATTTTGATTGGGTATGAAGGATTTATCCGACAAGGGGAGGAGGGAAGGTGTTGGAGTTCATTTACAGCAGCAAGCAGCGGAAGATTAAAGGAGGATTATCGGTTGGAACAGCTACCACACATTATTTTGCGAGTAAGGAAGTTAAGATCAAGCAAGAGAATACCAAGTCATTTACTTGCAGTCCTCAAGAAGTGATATATCTAGTGGAGATTATAAGCAGTCCACGCATTGTCATCTCCTTCTCGGCTTGTACTAGTCAGACCAGGTGGAGTTCATATCTTCAACTTTTTTCATACAGCATTGTGCAAGCTTTTAGAGCTTTTGAGTCTGTATGGGGTGAGCTGTGTCATGACATTAGAACAGGCTCAGTGAGCTCACGAGTCGCCTTGCCTGAGATGAGGAAAACTGTATCAGCGATCATTTGTCCCAATCCATGCCTTGCATTGCAAATTGAAGACATGCAAAAGAAATTGGAGGAAGTTCCATGGTTTGGACTTATTGGAAAGCTGTGGCCTAATGCCAACTGCCAAGTATGTTTATTCAATTAACACTGGCTCGATGTTAGACACTAGACTACTTGATGAAGCTAAGGCATTACGCTGGGGACTTGCCTTTGCTTAGTGCTGATTATGGATCAACGGAAAGCTGGATTGGCGTAAATGTAGATTTTGCATCGTCTCCAGACAACGTAACATTTGCAGTTGTACCTACTTTCTCATACTTCGAGTTCATACCACTCCGCAGACAAACACAGAGAGATTGGAGCTTGACGGACAAATATGAATATATTGAGGATAAGCCATTGACACTTGCACATTTGAAACTCATGCAGGAGTATGAAATTGTCCTCACTACATTCACAGGTAAAAATCTGTTCAGCATTTTCACCCATTAAATGTAATTTACAGCATTCGTAAAAAAAACACTCGGAAATATTGGTAGAAATTGTTGTAGGATATAAGGGTATAAAGAGTGGCAGTTCCCTATCATTTGCTAAAATATCTGGTACAAATTATGCTTAGCTCCTGCGGTTGATATTTCTACGTCAATATGGAATCTAGTATAGTCCACACCATACTCCGTGACATGGGTCACATTCACTTGCAGAATGATCAGTTCTGCGATGTCATTGTTGATGAGGACCAGGACCTGGACCAGTTTGGTTAATAACTTGTTTGTTTCTTTAGTACCTGTAAAGGATTGCAATGTGGCACAACCATACGTTTCTCGCTGATGACGTGCACCGCAGTGAATCATTAGATTGGAAGTTTTCCGTTGTAGGTTTTTTCAAATCGTTTTTTTTTTCTTCCACAGGACTCTACAGGTACAGGCTGGGAGATGTTGTACAAGTAGCGGGATACCACAACAATACACCACAACTGAACTTCAATTGCCGGAGGAAGCTGATTTTGACAATTAACATAGATAAAAACACTGTGAAAGATCTACAGCTGGTGGTCGAAAAAAGGTCACAGTTACTAGCAGCGAGAGCAGAGCTGATTGACTTCACCAGCCACGCTGACGTGAACCATCATCCAGACCATTACATAATTTACCGGGAGATCAATGGCACAGTTGATGACAGTGTTCTTAACCACTATTGCAGCAAAATGGGTGCATCCTTTTCTGACCAAGGGTATATTGTTTCACGTAAGGCTCAGTCTATAGGTCCTCTTGAACTATGCATTTTGGGAAACGGTACGTTTAAAAAGGTCCTTGATTGCCTCTTAGAAAATGGGGCTGCGTTTAGCCAGTTTAAGACGCCTAGATGTACGAATGACCGACAGATTTTGGGAATTTTGAATGTTTGTACCATGCAAAGGATCTTTTGCGTAGCTTATAGTTAACAGAAGTCTGAATTATGTTTCATTTGTATCAGTTTCAACTTTCAAGTGCTGTGTCATGTGCTGAAGTCTATGATTCGAGTACTAATAAATGGAAGTCCATTACTAATATGAGCATGTCCAGGTACAAATGCGTAGGCGTGACATGGCATAATAGGTTCGTAGTTATAGGAGGATTCACTGACAGGCCTGTTTCGAACACTGTTGGGAACATGCTGGACCGCAACTCAGCGGAGGCTTACGATCCTGATACGAACAAATGGGATCTTATGGTCGGAATGTGGCAATTGGATGTACCTCCAAATGAAATTGTAGATGTTGATGGTGAGCTTTTCAGCACTGGTGATTGTTTCAACAAATGGAAAGAACATATTGAGGCTTATGATGCTAAGCTGAATTTATGGTACGAGGTTGATGGGTCACAATATCAATTAGCCTTGTCTGATGGTCGGTTGGTAGGCAAGAGATTGTATCTAACAATGGCACCTATAGGAACTCAGTTGTATTTTTTTAACAGGGTATAGTTTGCCTGGGGAGACTACTCGGAGGTTGAGGTCGGTAGTCCACGTGTACAACACGTTGGCGAGTCGAGGTGGATGGAGGACATTTGAAGCAACTGAAGAAGATGGGGAGAAAGAACTTTGTGGACATTGCTGTGTTGTGAAACAGGTCATTTGAGGAGTTTGCTTGCAATAAGGATGTCTGGGATTATATGATGTGGTGCTAGTTTTGGGAAGTTTGTAATTTTGTATTCAACTGTTTGGTTTGTTAGTTGTTTTGCTACACATACCAATAGTACACAAAAGGTTTTGTTCAACAAATAAAACACAACTTTCCATGACTATATACATTTGTTTTCTTCTAATCAAAACCTTTTACTGTATTTTCAAGATAATACAGTAAGGGCATATGCATCAATAACTTGATCTCATTTGATCTATTTTTATTTTTTCCCTTACAATCAAACACACATGTTCATTTTCATTCAAAATTTTTCTTTAAATTTTCTTTTTCTCTTCTTTTTTTTTCGCAGCCAAACGAGCCTAAATATTTTAAGGAAAAAATTATTTCCATAATTTCTTAAGAAATACTTATCAATGCGGATGGTGTAACTAACGAGTCATGCACAGAACTCACATACAAATTACAAACACTAACAATCATCTGATTTGTAATAAAAAAAAAACAATAATCTGATGCATATTTCAAACAGTAAACAAATTCTTTTGTACATGAAAGAATTATAAAAAATAGGGGCAAAAACCAGAATATTATAATTAGCAGCAATTCTGGAAACTTGGAAGTTCGGGAAAATATCAACGACAGAAAATGGTGGTGAGGTGAGTGAGGCTGCGAGGAGACGGCGCAAGTTCAAATTCATCAACACACACACACTCGTCACGTCAGCAACGCATACCTTCCGTTCCGTAAAAAATATGCTGCTTCACGACTGCTGCTTATCATCAGAATTAAGGCACGAAACCCTAACCCATTTTTCCCCAATCCAAAACCACAACAATCCACAATCGCCTTTCGCTGTTTCCAGACTACATCCCGTCTCAATTCGTCACCTTCACAGCTCTAAAAACCATTCCTTTCGATGCAATTCTCGAAATTCACAACACCAAGGTATGCTTAAGATGAGGATGGATGTTGTATTTCCTATTAAGCAAAGGAATTTTGCCTCTGTTGTAGATAGGGTTTATGTAGGGTTTAAGATTCAGTGTTGTGCAGCAACTGTTGTAGCATTACCTTCGAAAAGTAAGTTTAATGGTGTAATGAGTAAATATGGCGGCATTTTGCCGGAGATTTTGAAAGATTTGGCGTCGGGGGAGGATGTAGAGAAGACGTTGAGTTCGTGCGAGAGGTTGAGTCCGAAGGAGTTGACTGTTATTTTGAAAGAGCAAGGGAGTTGGGATAGAGTGGTTAGGGTGTTTGAGTGGATGAAGGCGCAGAAAGAGTATGTTCCTAATGTTATTCATTATAATGTCGTGATTCGTGCGCTTGGGAGGGCGCAGAAATGGGATGAGTTGAGGCGTTGTTGGGTTGATATGGCAAAGAGTAATGTGCTTCCAACGAATAATACGTATGGGACTCTGATCGATGTGTATGGAAAAGCCGGGCTTGTCAAAGAAGCGCTGTTGTGGATTAAACATATGAGATTGAGAGGGATTTATCCTGATGAAGTTGTGATGAGTACGGTGGTTAGGATATTGAAAGAAGCTAGGGAGTATGATAGGGCTGATAAGTTTTATAAAGATTGGTGTAGTGGAAGAATTGAATTGGAAGATTTGGATTTGGATTCCATGGCGGATTTTGGTAATGGGTCGGGGTCGTCTCTCATTAGTTTAAAGCACTTCTTGTCGACTGAGCTTTTCAAGACTGGAGGAAGAATGCCGATTGCAAAAGGTTGTGTTAGTTCTTCTGTTATGGATAGTGGGATTCAAAAGCCGTGTCTTACAGCAACCTTTAACACTTTGATAGATTTATATGGGAAGGCGGACCGTTTGAAAGATGCAGCGGATGTATTTGCTGAAATGATAAGATCCGGGGTGGCTATGGATGCTATTACATTTAATACCATGATCCATATATGTGGGAGGCATGGGCATATATCCGAGGCAGAAGCATTACTCAGTAAGATGGAGTATCGAGGGATCGCTCCAGATACAAAAACGTACAATATTTTAATTTCACAGTATGCATATTCGGGGAATGTCGATGCTTCGCTTCAGTGTTATAGAAAAATACGTCAGGCAGGTCTTTTCCCTGATGTTGTGACCTACAGAGCCATCCTTCATATTCTGTGCGAAAGAAATATGGTTTCAGTTGCGGAGTCGGTGATTGAAGATATGATGAGATTTGGAACTCGCATTGATGAGCATTCCCTTCCAGTTGTGATGAAGATGTATGTTGGTGAAGGCTTATTGGAAAAGGCAAAAGCCATGTGTCAGAAGTTTCAACTAAATGGTAGCATGCAGTCCAAAACCCGAGCTGCAGTGATTGATGTTTATGCTGATAGGGGGCTGTGGGATGAGGCAGAGTCGGTATTTTACTGGAAGAGAGACTCGGCAAATGTGAAAAGGGATGTCTTGGAGTACAATGTGATGATTAAGGCTTATGGTAGAGCAAAATTATATGACAAAGCTTTTTCAATTTTCAAAATTATGAGAAACCATGGGACCTGGCCTGATGATTGCACCTACAATTCGCTCATCCAGATGTTTTCCGGAGGTGATTTGGTTGACAGAGCGAGGGATCTATTAGCAGAAATGCAAGAAATTGGATTTAAACCTAAATGTCTTACTTTCTCTGCTCTTATTGCTAGCTATTCACGACTGGGTCAACTTTCTGATGCCATCAGCGTCTTCCGTGAGATGGAAATGTCAGGTGTGAGACCAAATGAAGTTGTTTATGGATCCTTGATCAATGGTTATGCTGACGCAGGAGAGGCTGAGGAAGCTTTAAGTTATTTTCGCAAGATGGAAAGCAGTGGGATTCCAGCGAATAAGATTGTATTGACTTCCCTCATCAAGGTCTACAGTAGACTTGGAAGCTTGGAAGGCGCAAAACAAGTATATGAAAGGATCAAAAGCTTACCATCTGGTCCAGATGTTGTGGCAACAAACTGTATGATTAATGCTTATGCAGAATTCGGAATGATAACTGAGGCCGAGTCGCTATTTGAGTATTTGAAAGAAAAGGGATGGGCTGATGGTGTGTCATATGCTACCGTGACACATCTCTATAAGAGTATGGGCATGCTGGACGAAGCCATTGATGTTACTGAGGAAATGAAAATGTCAGGATTGTTAAAAGATTCCGCGTCATATAACATTGTCATGGCAAGTTATGCGACAAATGGACAGCTTACTGAGTGTGGTGAATTGCTTTGCGAAATGATTGGCAGAAACATTTACCCTGATAGCGAGACCTTCAAGATCTTGTTTAATGTGCTAAGAAGAGGCGGTCTTCCGAACGAAGCAGTGGACCAGTTAGAATCATGTTACCAGGAAGGAAAACCGCATAGAATGCAATTTATCCTTGCCTCTGTTTATTCTCAAGTAGGTTTACACAAATTAGCTTTGGAATCGTGCGAGGCCTTCATGAAATCCGACGTAGGTTTGGACTCCACTGCTTATAACGTTGCACTACATACGTACAGCACTTCAGGGAGAATCAACCAAGCGTTGAATACTTTCATGAAGATGCAAGACTGTGGCCTTAAGTCAGACATAGTTACTTACATCCACTTGGTTGGATGTTACGGGAAAGCAGGAATGTTGGAGGGAGTAAAGCGTATATACAGCCAGCTCAAGTACGGAGAATTGGAGCCAAATGAATCATTATTCAACGCAATCATGATTGCTTACGAAGATGCCGGCAGAAACGACCTTGCTGATTTGGTCAGTCAGGAGATGAAATTCGCCCTAGATAAGGAACAAGCTTATGAAATTGTTAACTCAGATTCTGGAACTGAAGATGAGGTAGATGATGATTCTTCAGAATGACACTCTTCTCTGTTTGCCACTACTGGTTTGTTGTATCTTGTACGTACATAGCGGGTTTTTACTGTTTGACGAGGAAATTAGAAACTTCAGATTGAATGTATTGTCCACGGACCTCGTGGAGTATAAATTATTGGGAGTAGTTATCCGTTAAGTTTGTCCCTTCGCAAATCGGTGGTGTATTTGCGGCAATTACAAATGAAAATAAATATATAATCTAGTCAATTATATCACCAAATTGATATACATTTTAGCGAGCTGAATCATATTTTCTTTCTGACAATTTTTTTTGAATTAAAAAAAAAACAGAAATTCTCGTAATTTGAGCGCGGAGATCGGTTACAAGTAATCAGAAATTCTGAAATGGAAGTGAGAGCTGGAAATTCAAATAAGGGATTGAAGGTTTTGACAGATTTTGTTTGGTATGTCTTGTGACGACTTGTGTTAAGCTTTTACTAGTTTTGATTTATAGGAGCACAGATCTGTCCATCGTCGTTGGGTGGGGCTGACTCATTCCCTTCCGCTAACTCAATGGTATTTTGATGAAACTAGTTCCTGGATGTTAGACTATCCACCTTTATTTGCCTACTTTGAGCGGCTCATTTCGGTTTGTGCTTATCTAGTTGATCCAAGATAGTGCAGCTTCGTGAAGGATCGAATTATGACTCGCTGTCTGTGATATACTTTCAAAGGGTGACGGTTATTGTAACTGATGTTTGTTTGTTGCGGTGTATCGGATTACTAAGAGGTTGAGTTATGTGAGGAGATTTGTAATATGGATTTTGATAGTTGGCTCGCCTGGGCTATTGATTGTGGATCATATGCATTTTTAGTACAATGATTTTCTTCTTGGATTGTTGCTGTTATTAGTTTCGTTTTTGTAGGAAGTAGGTTTTTTTTTTGCGGTGTTGTTGTGTTTGCCCCAGTGTATTTTGTGTATTTGTTGAGACATTATTGTTGCGGTGGGTTAGTTCGAGGTTTGGTCAGCTTTTAGCCATGGGAACAGTTGTAGCGTTCGTATTTGCATTAGCATTAGCATTAGCATTCGGTCCTTTTCTGTATCATGGGCAGGTATTTCTTCTTGTTTTGTTTGGATCATTAATTACTTGAATGCAGTGCGAAACCGCCAAGTACTTTGTTGGACATCTACTTCTCATATTTAATGTTGATATGAATATTTGACCTTGCAGATTCACCAAGTCATATGTTGCCTCTTCCCTTTCGGAAGAGGACTTTGCCATGCATATTGGGCACTGTATATTATGTTTGACAAAGGGCTCGCATTTCTTATAAGAAAGCTTCTTTTACTGGTGGACTAGTTGGGGATGCTTCTCCATTTTCTGTACTTCCTCTGGTATTTCATTTTGAAAAGCAAAACTTCATTAAATCAATAGATTCTATACAAGTACCTCTTGGTCCAAAATTCCAGCTTTCAAGTGATACTTAACTAGCACAACCAGGAGTCGTTACTTTGAATGTTCCTTAAGTATGTCGTTACCGAAGAGATCTGAAGAGGTCTATTGGAGATATACCTTTATGGCATGTCATCTCCATTGGTTTATTGGATAACCACAAAATATGTTGTGCCGGTCAAACTGAAAACCCATATTCCGGTTGTGTTGATCGATTGAATTTACCCCCATTTTGTGATTGGCGAAGTTGTCCGTGTATACTCCTGTCATCTTATGTTTGTGAATGTTCTCTAAATTATGTACTCCCGCTTTATTATTCTTGTTTGGGTTGTGGCACGGTTTTTAAGAAATAATGAGAACGTTAGTGATAAAATAAGATAAACATAGGTGAATGGAGAATAAAGTATGAAAGAGAATATTATGTGAGAGATAAAGTATGAAAGAGAATGTTTAAAATGAAAAATAGAAAGAACAAAAGGAGATACCAAAAATGGAAACATGAAAAATAAAGAGGAAAGAGAGAGTATTTTCCATTTTATCATTCATTGACGATCACATATATTATTTTTTAACATAATTTTAAATTTCATTTATCATTGTGGACTCTAACAAAATGAGAGTGAGGAAATAAGCAAGACATCCGATCCAGCCCTTTCGGAATATGTCAAGCCCCCAACAACCACCACCACACGTAAACCAACACGTTTTAGTATACCAGCCCTTTCGGAATATATTCGTAATTTATTCAATATATTGCGTCTCTATTATATTAAATATTAATCCACCCGACCTGACATTCTGAAATCTCAAAAATATTACTGTATATTTGTTTCCACATGGTCAAACTTATTTCTGATCCAACGGCTGAGATTTCATCTACGTACCACAACAAAAATATTCCTCCATGCAACCAAAATTAAATATTAAAAATAAAGAAGCAAATATTTCTCATCTTTGGAAAGGAAACATAGCGTAATGGGTGCGTAAATCTCACACACACAAACACAAAATATTTATTTATAGTTAATTAAAATCGCGTCTCCTTAATATTCTGTAAATTGCATTCATCAATTTATATTGGTTTAGTTGGTCGCAGGGCTTGCTTGCTAGGGTTTCAAGATGTGGGGGTCATCCGTCTTCCAGAGAACCGCTCGCATATTCAACAAACACCCCACCGCCACCAAGCTCCTCGTCCTCGTCTCCGTCAGGTCTATTTCTCACATGTCATATAATATTATTGTCTTCATTGGTTCATTTGTACGTAGTACTAGACTGATAATTAACCTCGTACGCGGGTGTTGTTGTTGTTATATTTCTTCATCTGTTTTTGTCGGATCTGGTGTATCCTAGTAGTTTTTTTATTGAGTGACAGATTTGATGGTACTGTTGATTGAAAGTCTACTCGCACCATAAAATCATACATACATATCACTTTGATATATAGATCAGGTCGTTATAAATTTAGTCTGACCCACCTATCGCTAATAAATTTTTGAAATATCAAATCGAAGGATGTTACAATTGTGAGTGAATATTTGATTTATTGATGCAGTGGTGGAGGCGTTATCGCATTAGCTGATGCTAAACAACCAGTTAGTAGTGCTGGAGTAGGCGAGGGTCAGATTAAGAAAAAGAAAGTGGTGGTACTTGGAACAGGATGGGCAGGGACTAGTTTTTTGAAGAACTTGAAAAATGACAGTTATGAAGTTGAGATTGTCTCGCCTCGTAACTATTTTGCATTCACTCCTTTGTTACCTAGTGTCACTGTTGGTACAGTCGAAGCTCGTAGCATCGTTGAACCCATCCGTAACATTGTCAGAAAGGTATGTGTAATTTATTTATTTAGACCCTGAATGTGATACTACTTAGCCTGATTCTGAATATTGATTTTTTTGATGTATTGAAATCGGCAGAAAGGTTTGGATGCGAAGTTTACAGAAGCTGAATGCTACAAAATTGATCCTAAGACAAAGAAAGTTTACTGTAGGGCAGCTCCTCACCAAAATGTGGATGCTAGTGATGAGTTCACAGTAGATTATGATTACCTCGTCATAGCAATGGGAGCGCGTTCCAATACATTCAACACCCCTGGAGTCGTAGAGAACTGCCATTTCTTGAAAGTAAGTACCTATACGAATATCAGAGGTATTGCCACTACTGTAACTTTTTTAAAAAAAGAATTTTATGTGTTTATTTTGCACAGGAAATTGAAGATGGGCAACATATTCGACGGTCTGTAATTAACTGTTTCGAGAAAGCAAGCCTCCCTGCTTTGACAGATGAGGAGAGGAAAAAGATCTTGCATTTTGTGGTTGTTGGAGGTGGTCCAACAGGTGTGGAATTCGCAGCTGAGCTTCATGACTTTGTGCATGAAGATCTATCAAAACTTTATCCTGCTGTTAAAGACTCTGTTAAGATAACCCTCCTTGAAGCTGCTGATCATATCTTGAACATGTACGGTACTCAGTCACACTCCCATAAATGTCTTGTAAAATTTTGACTACCTTATTTTTCTTTGTTTGGCTTGTAATAGGATTTTTTTCCTTCCTTCTGCTCTTCTAGGTTTGACAAAAGGATTACGGAATTCGCTGAGAATAAATTCCGAAGAGATGGTATTGAGTTGAAAACAGGTTCAATGGTGGTGAAAGTAAGTGATAAGGAGATTTCTACAAAAGAAAGAGCAACAGGAGAAATGGTCTCAGTTCCATATGGAATGGTGGTTTGGTCCACAGGGATCGGAACCCGACCTGTCATTGCAGAGTTCATGAAGCAAATTGGACAGGTCTGGCTTTTTTTTTTTTTTTACTATTTTACATTGCTCTTATCAACTGAAAGTATATTCTCAAATTTCCACATCTTCGAACGCAGACTAATCGACGTGCATTGGCCACTGATGAGTGGTTGAGAGTCGAGGGATTGGACAATGTGTATGCCCTTGGTGATTGTGCAACAATTAATCAGAGAAAAGTCATGGTAATAAAAGGCCTCCGCATTTTGCAACAATTTCTTTTTTTACTCAAAATGGGTAATCCGATCCGATCACTTTGGTTATCTCGACTGTCATAGGAGGACATTGCAGCTATATTCAGTAAGGCAGACAAGAACAAAACAGGCAAGCTCAGTACAAAAGATTTCAAAGACGTTGTTAGTGACGTAGTGCAAAGGTATCCACAGCTGGAGATTTATTTAGA
>JAWWMW010000664.1:16071-29553 GCA_035048345.1 Echeveria elegans
ATAGAAACAAATACGTGTGGATGGTGTGTGGTGTAAATAAAAGTATGGGGAGGGGTATTTTTGTCAAATAAAGTTTTGTTTTATTTTTATTTTGTTTTATTAGTCTATACGACGAAAACCAGGGCTTTAGAGACGAAAAATTGTCCTAGTTGTTTGTGTGTTGAGGACACTATCCTATTATTAGATATGCAGTATGGAAATTTCAGAATAGAAATTTTAGCAGTCCATATTTCTGACCAATGTGATCCGCTATGGCGCTATACATTGATTTGGCTATGGTCTTCCCGATAAGAAAACATATGTCCAAAATTTTCAACTATTTGGTAGAGTGCAAAGACTTCAAGGAGAAAGTTTCAGCAAATTTGGCGTAGCTTTTCTGTAAGGGGTTATCCTATTTACACTTTGTGGTAGAAACTGCTAATGCTACAACCAACGCTAAAAAATCTGAACCAGAGATTTGCACACATTAGGGATGATATCTGAAAAACTAGAACTGAGTTACAGGAGGTCCAGAGGGAGTTAGCAAATAACACATTTAACTCTCTGAATTATTGGACATAGAGGATACACAAGGAAAAAAAAACTTTTTGAAATGGTTGGAAGTTGAAGAAAAGATCTTAGCCCAAAAAGCTAAGATTACGTGGCTTCGCTTGGGAGATGGTAATAACGGATACCTGCACGCCACTGTGAAGGAGATGATGGTTCCACTGTCCAATCTCCTGCAGATGTTGAGCAAAAGAAGTCATGAGGTTCTATAAATATATAGTACTATAGTAGGGCAATCAGCAGACTCCTTGCGGAAATGGTAAGCAAATAACAGTTGATCAGAGAGAAGGGAACTGATAATATACCAGTGACCAATGAGGAGATCTTGGATGCGTTAGAATCAATGGGAGACTGCAAAGCTCTATGAATGGCCGAGTATAACGCTAAAATTCTCAAACATGCATGGGATATTGTAGCTAGGGAAAATGTACCGAATGCATGCAGTGAAGTTCTATTTTGAACGAAACAAGATCAATCTCCCTATGAACTGTACATTAGGTTCCTTGATTCCAAAATCAAAGTCTGTCATGTCAATCTTGACTAGTAGACTGGGGAAGGTGGTGATCAATCCAGGTCAGTCTTCATTTATTCAACGTAGAAACTATCATTTGTATGGCTCAAAAACTGCTCAAGGGATATATATTTCTCCAAGGTGCCTCATTCAGATGGATTTACAAAAAGACAAGACGCTTCGGTATGGAATGCCCTTGAAGGAATCATGAGAGAAATGAGCAAAGTTTGTTGATTGGGTGATGTTATATATGCCTGAAAACTGTATCATATAGATACATGGGGAATAGCGAGCTTCAGAAGATATCCTCAAGGCAAAAAGAGGGGTAAGACTAGGTGACCCCATCTCTCCCTTTCTTTTGCGGATGATTATGGGGCAGTTTGACAAATTTTCTAAAGCCGCTGGATTGATTTCTAATCAACCCAAGTGCAAAATCTATCTTGGAGGAGTTACAAGAGAAGTGCATGAGGAGATTTTGAATGATACTAGGTTTGACAAGGGCACATTACCGGTTAAATACTTAGGGGTCCCTCTATGGACTGTAAAAGACTCACAATATCAACATATTTGCCGTTGTTGGATAAAATAACTGGAAGAATGGAAACACTGGAATGCTAAGCTGCTTAGCTACGCAGGAACACTGTAGCTCATAAAAAAAGCGTAATTTCTTACTGGATGCATGCAGGTGTTCCCATTCCCGAAAAAAGTGCTGCGACACATGAAGGCATCTGCCGGTCATTCTTATGAAGTAATAGCTGGGAAGTTATCAAGAAGGCATCGGTTTCTTGGGAGAAAGTCTGCTCACTGAAAAATGCAGGAGGTATGAATGTCATTGAATCAAGTTGCCAGAATATGGCTGTGTGCCAAACTATTGCGGAAACATACGTGATAAGGCCGATAAGTTGTGGGTCCATAGCTACTACTTGAAAAATGTGCACATTCTGGATTATCAAAGCAAGGATACTGATTCATGGGTTTCAAAGCAATCCTCAAATGCTGGGATAAAGTGTTTGCGACTGATGTTTGGAGAGCTGCGGAAACATGCATGTCAGAAATTCCCCACAGGTCAAATGTATAAGTCTCTGAGGGGTATTAATGAGAATGTGGTGTGGAAGAAATTGTTCTTCAGCCTAGACCAAAAGCGCTTTTCACCCTTTGGATGGTCTGCATGGGCAGACTCTATACTTTATTGTCATTGGAGTAAAAGTTGCTTATTCCAAATAAAATAAAATTATATATATAATAAAATATTTAGAAAAGAAAACTAAACATATATAGCGATGAAAAATAGGAATAAGGCTAAACTGGAATAAGGAAAAATAAGAATAGGAATAAACATAAAACGGAATAAGAAAAAATAGGAATAAGCCTAAACTGAAATAATAAAAAATTAAGAATAGGAATAAGCATAAGCATAAATCGAAATAAGAAAAAATAGGAATAAGACAAAACCGAAATAAGATAAAATAGGAATATGACAAAAAAAAAAATAGTCATTTAAATTCGGCACGCCCGACATTAAAAGTTGATCGATCGAGTCCCGCCCCTATTTGACCGATTCGATTGTGCATCCAGGACGACTGATCCCTGTCGGGACGACGGACAGTACACTAGTGATAACATATATGAAGATGGAAGTAGTTAATGATTTAACATGCCACATGAATTATGATCTACCGAACCATTTGCTATGTGGATCGCTCAAGAGGTGCTACAAGCAGTGTGTCAACTAATTCCAATTTTGCTACTTACTAATTTTATGAGGTGCCTCATAGACTCATAATCTTCAATTAGACACAAAACATAGATTTTTATTTATTAAATATTACTATAATTCATTGTTCACATCTCACGCTAAACATTTTCCTAATCACCATGCTTCAATTTTATATACATATGGATTTTCTACCCTTTTTTGTTTTTTGTTCTTTTTTAAAAATGTGTTTTTTAAAAAGGGAAGAATAACAATTAGTCATATCTAGACTAATCTAGTGATAGGGCGGCCCGTCCGCGTACAATTGCCCGGTCCGGTCCGGTCCGGTCCGAAGGGTTTTGGACGATTTTAAGATGATATATGGGACTCGAATTAAAAATTAGGACGGCACGGGCAAACACACGTGCCGCGTGACCCGGTCTGATTTTTTTTTTTTTTACTTTTAAATATAGTACCTCATGACTAAAACCTATAGGATTTGTCACATTTTTACCCAATCAAGTATATCTTTTGTACTTAATGGGAGTTTTACTCTCCGGGGTCTTTTCATTCCTCCCGCATCCATGCGTGGAGACTGTTTATTCTTCCTGTCTCGCTGGCATGGAAGCTGTGTATTTACATGAAGTTGTTGGTGCAATGGAGTTGTTATGACTTCACTACATGAAGTTGTCGAGTCTTTGGGATGACGTCCCTATATTGGTGGAGATGCCGCATGGCCTGCGCGTTAATTAGTGATTATGTACTTGATTTAGCTATATATGCTACAAATGCTCTTGTACAACATGTATCCACTCATCGAAAAAAAAAAAAGAAAGATATAACATAATACCATTTGGCAGTTTTGTATTTCCCCTCTAAAATTCTTTTGACTTTGAGAATGAGGAAAAATATTTTTATCATAAAAATATGATTTCTTATATAAGAAAACAATAACAAAGGAAGATAAATTATTTATTTGGTATATTTACAGGATAAACGTGAGAGAAATAGCTAAAACTAGAAATGAATATTGTGACAGGTGTAAAATATAATTATGAATTATCAAATAAGGGTTCAAATCACAACAATGTGAAGATATCAACCATCTTTTTTGTCATGAGCGAACTCATCCGCCAACCCCGTAAAACCCACCAAGGAAAACAATCAGAAGAGCTTATTACTTTCTATAAATCTCCTCTCTATCTTTATCTTTCCTCTACCATAATCTTTCTCAGTCTTCTTCGTTGGTTGTGCGTTGTGAAAAGTAGTGAAGCAAAATATGGTGAAGCGTGATGTGAGGTTTATTGTTGATGGTAAGAAACGCAAAATGACTTATCATAGGCGAAAACACAACATCATGAAGAAGCTTAGTGAGATCACGACGCTTTGTGATGTTGATGCGTGCATCGTATTATACAGCCCTTATAAGGAAGGACCTGAGATATGGCCTCCAACTCATGAGGCTGTTCATGGAGTGTTGCAAAGCTTTCGGAACATGCCGCTGACCATACAAACCCAAAATGCTTTAACGCAAGCAGATTTGATCCGAAAGCAAATAAGAAAAGTGAGGGATCAACTTAGAGAGCAAGAGATGAAGAATCGGGAAGAGGAAGTTCGTAAGGTCGTTTCTTACATGCTCCAACACGGTCCAGGTTCATTAATTAGTTTCTAACTTTCTTTTCCGTACTAGTGACAATAGATTTGCATTTATTTGAGACTTTCGATTCGCAGGTCTTCTCGCACAGATGTCTTATGCTGATGTCATGGTCTGGGTGCTGATAGAAACCGAACGTCAGGTCAATGAGCATGTTGCAACATCAGATTTAGAAAATGTTGGAGGGGATGCCAATGCTTAGGGAAATGCATTTGTACACCCTAAATTTTAGTATCACTTAAGGATCAAGGAGTTTCTCAAGATCGTTTCATTATATTTGTATTGTTTTATGATTTCATCAGTTTTACAGGTTGTATGTTTAAGAATTGTTCCTGATTTTAATAATTATACATTTTCTTTCATAAATTCTTTGGGCCTAAAGCAGATTTTAAATTAATTCTAAAAAGAATCTAGTGTTCTATCATCCATATCAAATAGAGTATCTTGGGTTTTAAATTTGTAGAGGTCGTCGCAAACATAGAATCTTATATATTATACTAGTGGCAAGTCCGTCGTCCCGACGGAAATTGTTTGTCTCTTAAATTTAAAAATATTATTTCCTGCACAATTTTTAAATGTTTATTTTAAAATTTTCTTTTTTTAAAAATTTACATTTTATTAAAATTTATTAAATTTTTAAATTTTTTAAATTTTTTAAATTTAAATTTTTTACTTTTTACTTTTTTTATTATTTAGTTAGGTGTTAGAGATTTAGTTAGGTTTCGTTGGTAATGTAGGGAATCTAGTTAGGTTTCGTTGCTAAATGTGTGGTTGTTTGATTTTAGTTTAGTTTGTTAGTGTTTTATATATATAGATTTGTAACGTCTGGTAAATTAATTTCTTTCAATTTTATGCTTTCTCTAAAAATCATAAAAATTAATTTTTCATTTGAAAACATTAGATCATCAGAGATGTAAGTAAACTAGTCTACGCGTTAACCACAAGATATTACAAACCGAGTTACAAACAAACTAAAGATAAAAAAATGTTATGATTTGAAACAAATACTATGGTCGTTGGACGTTATCAAAACTGCTAAAAAAAGGCCAACACAGAAGAAAATTAATAATTTTGCCTTGTTTAAACGTTTCAGTTTCAGTTTAACGGTTCGTTTAGTTTCAGTTTCAGTTTTGCCCTGTTTTTTATAGACCTGTAGTTGGCAGCTAAGGATTGTTAATAAACCGTAGTTACTAACTACGGTTTCCTATCAACCGGTAATTAGCAGCGATAAGGTTGATTAACAAGCCGTAGTTAGTAGCTACGATTTATTAACAACCCATAGCTGCCAACTACGGGTCATATCGGGAGAAAAATGCTAATAACAGTGTAATAAACAAAGTTCAAAAAAACAAATATTCGATAACAAATCGTAGCCATTGACTACGTTTTCTTAATCAAACTGTAGTCAGTGGTTGCGGTTTAATTAGGGAAATTCGTAGCTGCTAATTACGGTTGATAGGAAACCGTAGTTAGTAACTACGGGTCTATAAAAAATAGGGCAAAACTAAAACTCAAACTGAACGAACCGTAAAACTGAAACTGAAACATTAAAACAAGGCAAAATTAATTTTTTTCAACACAGAATGACATTAAAAAGCAACAAATCACTACAAATTCGCAACGATTCTGAAAATGACATTTTTGGAAGAAAATTTTGTGAGAAATACTAGTTGCAGCTTTAATTTTTCAAATTTGATCTGGCATTTCCGAAATGGAACAATAGGATATAGGGTAACGACGCAAAATCACTCATATAATACGGTGATTTAACGAAAAATCACCAGCATTATATTATTTTCTGAAAACCACTTATATAATGCATTTTATATTTTATAATAAATTTTTAAAAGAAGAGGCATTATGTGGGTGATTTCCTTCCGAAGAAAACCTTTTATACGAAAAATCATTTTATTTTCATTTGCAATTTTGTCATTTAGTTATAAGAAATACATCATTTAACAAGTATTTTGTTTAATGTTTAGTTCAAAATCATACTAACCGGAATGCAGTTATGAGATCATCATGTTTAAGGATAACATGGATTTATGAATTTTAGATTATTAAGTTGATTTGGTTTTCAATTCAATGTTCCTCAATCATACGAAGTAATTGAGGCGTTTAAAATATAACATCATACCAACTGGCAGTTTTTGTATTTCTCCTCCAAAATTCTTTTGACTTTGAGAATGAGGAAAAATATTTTTATCATAAAAATATGATTTCTTATATAAGATAAAAAAAAACGAAGGAAGATAAATCATATATTTGGTATATTTACATGTTAAACGTGAGAGTAATAGCTAAAACCAGAAATGAATATTGCGACAGGTGTAAACTATAATTATGAATTACCAAATAAGGGTTCAAATCACAACAATGTGAAGATATCAACCATGTTTCTTGTCATGAGCGAACTCATTCTCCAACCCCGTAAAACCCACTAAGGAAAACAATCAGAAGAGCTTATTACTTTCTATAAATCCCCTCTCTATCTTTATCTTTCCTCTACCATAATCTCTCTCGGTCTTCTTCGTTGGTTGTACGTTGTGAAAAGTAGTGAAGCAAAATATAGTGAAGCGTGATGTGAGGTTTATTGTTGATGGTAAGAAACGCAAAATGACTTATCGTAAGCGAAAACACAACATCATGAAGAAGCTTAATGAGATCACGACGCTTTGTGATGTGGATGCGTGCATCATATCAGCCCTTATAAAGAGGGACCTGAGATATGGCCTCCAACTCATGAGGCTGTTCATGAAGTGTTGCAAAGCCACCACACAAAAAACGTGAATTAGCATCCATTTGGTCGCTAATTTTATTAATAATTTTTTAAAAATATTTTGAATTTAAATATTTTATTTTCAAATTAAAAAAATAGCTACCACGTGGTCGCTAATTTAATTTATAATTTTGTTTGAAAGTATTTCGAATTTAAATATTTTATTTTCAATATTTAAAAAAAGTTAGCTACCACGTGGTCACAAATTTTATTTATAATTTTTTTAAATACTTCAAATTTAAATATTTTATTTTCAATTTTAAAAAAATTAATAAAATTAAATATTTTGAAATTTAAATATTAAGTAATTGAAAATCCTTCATCAATAACCTTAATGATTTTACTCAAAATACAACAAAGTAACTCTTATTTTATGAGTGGTTTTCGATAATTAATTCATAATGTTTATAACGGGCTTATGGAGGGGCTTGTTAGCCTGGTTCAGACCAAAATTTGTTTTATTTCTTTGAATTGAAAGAAAAGCCATTATTTTACTATGAAATTATTCATGCATCCTCTTGACCTTCCTCGGAGGAAATCATTCTCTAGTTTTCTACACGACGATCCTCCTCTCGTTATATTTTCAATAGATTGTTTGGTGCTCTATGTCATGGATGGATAATGTTGTCTTCACCAGCATCATTTTTGCCCTTACTAGGTTTTTGATGCTTTTTTGTCTCCTATATCTTACTACAGAACTATTTAGACTCTCTAAACAAATTTATTCATCCTCATTAACTTTGTGCTTGGGAACCGCTTGTTGATGAATAAATATATGGATTCGGATCTGGTGCAGCTATGCAAGTGGCTGCACCGTAACTTCTTTCATCTGTTTGGGACTCTTCGGCTCAAAATCTGAATTCGAGACAAACTAGAGATTGTAACTCTTTGAATCAGCTACAATTCTCTAGGTTACGTCAAATTCAGATTCTGAGCTGAAGGCACCCAAAAAAGGAAATAAGTGACGGTGCACGTAGTGGCTGGACCGAAACAAAACAAAACTGCATCGTCACTTATTTGGTTTTTTTGGGTGCCTTCGGCTCAGAATCTGAATTTGACGTAAACTAGAGAATTGTAGCTGATTCAAAAAGCTACAATTCTCTAGTTTGCTTTGAATTCAGATTTTGAACCGAAGACTCCCAAATAGATGAAAGAAGTTACGGCGTGGCTGCACCAGATCTGATTCCTAAATATATGGAGCGAGGAAGGCGTGTGAGAACTTTGAAAATGTGGATATTCCTTCACTACCAACACGCTCTCTCTAAAAACCTTTCCCTCTAAGAACCTCAACTCAGACAAACTTTCTCCGGGGGTGGGGGCTGCTAGCCTCTGCCCCTAGGAGTTTTATTTCAGTTTTTATAGCTTTCTTTCAATAAAATCGCATCTGATATCTGTGACTCGGGCGGTGTTGTCTCTCTCCGGCTGGTTTTCGTGCTACGGCTTCTGGTGGTTCGGTTCCGTCGATTGGGGTGTGTTTGGGTCTGTTTGTGGAAGATGCGACGGCGGGTCACGGCGGGTCACGGCGGCGCTTGTCGATTATCCCAGATCCGGCCGGCTTTGAGCTCATCTTCTGGCGTGGTTTGTACGACGGGGTCTGGAAGCATCGGATCTATCTTTTGATGGAAGGTGGGGCTCTGGGAGACGTTTTCGGTATCGGCGGTGGACGGCGGCGGCGCTCGGCGGCGAACGACGGCGCTCGGCGGCAGACGGCGGTTCAGTGTGGCTATTCTGATCTGGACTTCGTTGTTTGGTGTCATACCTCATCAGTTGTGATTATAGTTTCTGATTTTCGTACTTTATTTCTTTGTCGTCTATTCTCCCCTCGAATATGAGTGGGAGCTTGTCTATTCTCCCCACGAGTACGTGTGGGAGCTGCGTATTCTTCCCACTTAGTGTGGAAGTTATCTATTTTCCCCATAGGTATGGGTGGAAGTTTTATTTCTCGGCTTGATTGATAGTCATTAGTGTGTGATCATTAGTGATTTCGTGGTGGAGCCTCAGGCCAGTGCGTTCATCGTAATATTGTATTCGATCATAGTTGTCGAGTATTTCTGTACCAATTATCAATCAATGAATATGATGCCGTTGCAATCAAAAAAAAAAAAAAACACGCCTTGTGCTCCGATTGTTTTTTTTTTTTGAGTGTGAATTCCAAATTAATTTGTTTTGAGTGTGAATGAAATATATGACAAGTTTTAAAAAAAACATAAATTTTTTTTTTCTTTTTTCGATAATGGGTTACAAACGGGTACAGATCCTTGTACAAGATATTATGATATCAAGTACCTATTACTACAATAAAGCTCGGGTCACAAATGGACAACACTACCCAATAAACATTAAATACTAATGCTTAACCCAATGAATCCCAATTAAAAACGTTTTGGAAGACAAAACGCCAAAATCACACAGCCTTTACGCATCCCAACGTGGCCCCTCGACATCCCCGCTGCGGAAGGCTCCGTCTTCGCCTGCTCGTCTGAGACACGCCGGCTGAATCTGACGTCCGGCAAACACACTCGGAGCACAACAGCATCACCAAGCACGCTACACCGACGACAAACGCAGATGAAGTAGAGGCCTCCACCCGGCATATGATCAGAAACAGAGAACGTCGAAACCCAACTACATGCCAGAGACTGCTGCATCTGACCAAAGGCAGAAGGCATCAAAAACCAGCTCCAACAAATGCACCAGCGGGCAGCAGCAACGGATCGAACCCCAAACGCACCAGGGACTGCACCATCAAGCAGGCCGCATCCAAAGAGCAAATCCGAAATTCCATCTTCAAGCTGACCCCCCAAGGCAGAGAATGACGGCGAGGGCACAGTGAGTTCCGGCCATGAGAAAAACAACACAAAACAATGACAATAACACCAACGAAATACACAACTCTCATAAGTTTAGAACTTAGAGAAATAGACAACTCTCATAAGTTTAGAACTTAGAGAAAATAGATAACCTTCACTAAGATAAATCTTAGGAAGAAATGACCAAAACCACCACTAAGAAAACTCTTAGGGGGAAACCATGAAAGCATGAAAAGTTCAACGAAAACTCCCAGGGGTAGAGAAATAGAAGCCACCCTCCGCGGAGGAATGACTCTTCCTCCACCCCAGGAAGATGAGACGACGGCAGGAGTGTTTTCAGAGAAGAGAAGGGATACAATAACAAGTTCTGTATTGTCCGATTTGGAGTAGGACATAAATATAATACCTCAATCTAGTTGACTTATGCCACTCAATCTATGATGTCCGATTTGGAGTATTGCCACGCCACTCTTTCAAAAGATTTTTTTGAGAGATTTAAAATAAGATTAGAGCTCACCGTGGGTCGGACATATTCACCGTCCAATCACCACATAATGTTCATGAATCTTTCACCATAAATTAAGAAGGGTTTGAAAATTGCCGGTGACGTACCATAACATAACTTTAATTCATGACTTACACAATTACACTTCTTTTTCAGTTGTCCTTGTCCAGATCATGCATGAGTCGGCTATTTTTATGTAAAGCAAATATGAGTACTGATCATGAGATTAAAAAAAAGATGGTAACTCAAATGAAAATTTTCGGAACTAGGGATGAGCAAATGACCATAAGAGAAGAGATGAGGGTAAACATGAGGATGTTTAAATTCGATCAAGTGCTACTTAGGCTCTGTTCTTTTGACATTAATTTTAAGTCAGTTCAGGTCAGTTCAGTTCAGTTTCAGTTCAATTCAGTGTCCGTTCAATTTTATTCATTTGTATTGTTAAGCCTTTTTTATACAACGAATAACACATGCAATGTATTACAATAAAAAAACAACTACTAATAACATAAGAATATAAACAAAATTATTTAAAAATTTGTTATCCATAATCAAAATATGAAGTAGAGAATGCATTTATTATTTTTCACTAAGGTAGTTGTATATTGATATTGTTGCATAATCCCAACATGTGAGTATATCCGTTGATGTCATTGGTATTGATATTTGGTAATTGAAGTCTAAACAATCTGACATTAATGAACTGATGCGAGACATTCTTATTGACTGGCTGAATGAGGTCATTCCAGTCGCTTCACGTCATTATTTTTAAGTCTTGTTTACCACAGATCACCTTGAGAGCTTGTTTATGTTACATTACAAATTTGAGCTAATGGAAGAGGCCCTCTACATCACTGTAAATCTTATAGATAGATACTTGACATTTGGTTAGAAAGAAATTGTAGTGTATCTATCATATCTTTGCTAGTGGCGTGCAAATACAAAGAAGTTTATGTTCCTTATGTGGGAGATTGGTTACACATTTGCGACAAAGCTTACACAATCCAAGAAGTACTCGAAATGGTACATCTTGACACTCTTTTACAGTAGAACAATACTTCGATTATGCGTTAGGAAAAATTACACATCTACAACTGCAACTCATATCGTACAATATTACACCGCAATAACATAAACCTCAAAACGAAATTCAGTAGAGACACATGTAATGTAGGAAAATATTATTTAGTGGATTCTGATTATCCGAATACACTTGGATATTTAGCACCGTATAAAGAGAAGGAGATTCGTTATCATATGCCGACATTTAGACATGGGCATGCACCTACCGGAATTTATGAAAATTTTAATTATCGACATTCATCATTGCGAACCACCATTGAAAGATCCTTTGGTGTTTTGAAAAAGACTTGGAAGATTCTGAAAAGCATGCCTCAATCAGAAGATGTACGTCAGATGGATATCATACTTGCGACATTTACGCTTCACAACTTTATTAGGATGCATCAACTACAAATTCATATTCAGTCACATTAAATGGTAAATGGGGTTGGGGATTCTGATCTTTTTGATGTCTATCGAAAAGCTCAAATGAATCAGTTGCGAGATACAATAGCATTTCAAATTGGAGGAAGCGATTTCGATAATGAAGATGTTGTGGACATGGACACTAGTGAATGAGTCCTGTAATATTATATTCTGATTACATTTATCAAATATTTAAGTTGTAGTTTTTCCATTTTTATGTTATTAGTAGTTTTTTAAATAATAACTGAACTTAGCTGAATTGGAATGAATTGAGATGACCTGAACCGAAACTAAAGTCAAAGATCTTCTTCATTTTTAGTTTCCAAGTGATGATGAATTGTCATATCTTCATAATTGAATATTAATCATAAGTGAAATTGATGAACTATTTTGAAATTTTAAAATTTCAATTCAGTTTCAATTTCAGTTCAGTTCAGTTTCAGTTCATGTCAAAAGAACAGACCCTAAGTTCCGTAGTGATGGTTAGACTTGAAAACAGCTTCAATGGTCGTTAAAGTAATGTGATAAGGAGATTCCTACAAAAGAAAGACCAACTGGAGAAATGGTGGTTTGGTCCACAGGGATCGGAACCGGACCTGTCATGCAGAGTTTATGAAGCAAATTGGACAGGTCTGGCTTTTGTTTTCTTTTTCTTTTTTAAGCTGCTCTTATCACTTGAAAGTATTTTCTCAGTTTTTTATGTCTCCGTGTGAAGACTAATCGACGCGCATTGGCCACCGATGAGTGGTTGAGGGGTTGGATACTTATGCCTTCGGTGATTGTGCAACAATTAATCAGAGAAAAGTCATGGTAAAAAATGCCTACACAATGTTCGACAATTATTTAAATTTATTCAAATCAGTAATTTGATTTCTCATTATGATCACAACTTTCGTAGGAGGACATTGAGAGTTGAGACAGGCAAGCTCAGTGCAAATAATTTCAAAGGAGTTATCAGTGATGTAGTGCAGCGGTATCCACAGCTGGAGATTTATTTAGAGCGGAAACAACTGAAAAGCATTGTTGATTTGCTGAAAAAGGCAAAGGATTCAAACAACATGCATGATGAGGTTATCGATCTCGAAAAGTTTAAGGTTGCTCTCTCTGCAGTTGATGCACAGATGAAAAATCTTCCCGCAACCGCTCAGGTATGAAATATGAAAATCTAATTTGTCCAATGCATAAACCGGTTGTGTTTTTGAGAGTACCATGGATCTTGGTGCTTATGTGTGGCAATGATTTGGCCAACATGGTTATGTATGTCACAGAGTGTGAATCAACTCAGCGTCTCAGCGCCTGTGACAATCAGCTGAGACAGACTTCTCCATAGACGCTCTGCGACAACTGTCCGCTAGAATTAATTAAATATATTATTATTTCTGGCCAGCTGGATATTCATTTAAATATTACGAGATATTGATGGAGGAGAATATTTGATTATATCTAAATTCAAATATATAGATATAATCAGATATAGTAACAATAATATGAATATA
>JAWWMW010000664.1:41413-67941 GCA_035048345.1 Echeveria elegans
CTTATTTCGGTTTATGCGTATTCTTATTCCTATTTTCCAATTTATACATATTCCTATTTTGTCTTATTCTTATTTTTTCTTATTCCGATTTATGCTTATTCATATTCCTATTTTTCTAGGTGTATTCCTGTTCCTATTTTTCCTTATTTCAGTTTAGATTTATTCCTATTTTGTTTTATTCTTATTTTTTCTTATTCCGATTTATGCTTATTCCTATTCCTATTTTTTTAGTTTACGCTTATTCTTATTTTTCATCGCTATATGTGTGGTTCACTATGTTAAATATTCTATTATATATATAGATATAAGGGTAGGGATCAGGTATAAAGGGGGTTCAAAATAAAAAGTATTAAGACATCATGAGCGTAGATTAGATTTCAATCAACGACTAATATTAGAGATTTCAATCAGATTTTTTATCGTAATTAATGATAATAAAAAATATTAATTACTGATATGGGGTATAATCGACTGAAATTCTCAACAAGATATCTTCCCTAATTTTTTGGATCTCGTTTACCCGTTCTCGCCAATCGCCGACGCCAACCGATCTCGCTTGCCCGATCTCGCCGACGCCGACACCAATCGTCCGATCTCGCCGACACCATCCCCATATGCATCTTAATTCTATCTAACGCACTTACATCCATGGATTATCTAATATGATATTCACCAACAACATCAAGAGACGTTCTCGTTCCTCATCCGTTGCACCTGATTCGATGTTTATTTTAATAGATTCCAAACTGTTCTTTAAACTGTTGCATGGCGGCTCGTTGTCATATTTATAATGTAGACAATTATGAAATTATAAAACTCAAATAGAGGACAGAAAATTTATACATGAAAAAGTATATCAGATTTATGAATGTTGTATATCAAACAGGGGACGGAAATTTCATGTCTCATCTCTTTCCGATCAGCAAGATGTTATCTCTTCAAACGTGATTTTTATACTGTGATAATGATGAGAATATTTATTAAAAAGTATCAAACAAGACACTGGGGATTAAAGTTGAATATAATATCATTTAATTCAAATTCAGTATGTTTTTATATTTGTCCTTTTTTCATTTAAATATTATTTAATATTGTGATCTAATCTAGGACGTAGGATAAATCAAATAAATGAATATGATCTTTTTATACTTTTTATTCTAAAACATCCTTTTTATTTGATCCATTCCCACAGTAAAATGATAATGATATCCGTATTGAGAACTTTGTATTAAAGATACTTATGAAACAAGGGGATGTTGTTGATCATACTCCTATATTACTATATTTCACAAGTGTCAAACCCGTCGTTCCGATATGATGCGCCGGCAACAAATATTGTTGGTAGTGTTATTGTGCGGCGGTAATAGACATATATTAAAAAATAAGCGCAATAACTCATACATTTCTATTAAAAATTTAAAAATATTAAATATTTCTTGCAAAAAATTTAAATGTTTATTTTCTATTTTTTAATATTTTAAAGTTTTTACATTTTTAATGATTCTTCGCCCTCGCCGGTGTCCTTGGCTCATCGCTCGCCTCTTTGTCGCCGGTGTTCGCTCCTCTTCAATCGGCCTCCTCCTCGCTCGGCACCTCTTCGCTCTCGAATCGTTCGGCTTCGCTCCTGGACTTCACACATAAGAGACATGTTGATTTGAGAGATTTAGAAAGGTTAATGGGTAATGGTTAATTTAGTCATTGTTTTTGTTTAACGAAGGATAGTTTCGTCATTTTCTGTTTGGTTTTATAACCTTTTCTCTATTCTTTTATAAGAATAGATTAAAAGTATTAGACATTTTAAAATATATTTATTACGAGCCACAATATTTTCTCCTCTTTATTTGTTTTTTTATTATCTGAATTTGCTCATTAGTGTTCCATTTTCCTAGCTTGTTCATTGTTCACTGACCTGATTCTTAATGCTTTCAGCCAGTTGCTATGATTTTAGTCTTCGAGTCTGTTGCTTTGCGGAAAGTATAACTAAGCTTTTACTGCTTGATTTTTTACAAGCTTATCATTGTCTCGATTTCTTTATGGATGTTTCCAATGGTTTTACAAACTCTTAAGAGGTGTAGGTGGTTACTCTGTGCGCTTAATAATTAGGGAATTGTTTTTGCTTTGGTATTTTGCAGTACAAGCTCGTCGCTTGCTCTGATATTTTGTGCACAGTCACTTGCTAATATGAGGAATGTTGAAACGGATTTGTATCAAATTTTAATGGTCATGATGTAAGTTTATTCTGTCAAGATCCCCCTTTGTGTCTACATTCTTGTGTACAAAGAGTATTTTTGGGTTCAGATCAAGTCGATTTCTGGCTAAGTGATGGTTTTGGTTTCCTTTCTCATGTGATAACTAGTTAAGCGTTTTTTGTTATCTTTCACTATAAGTTGAACTAGTTATACTAAAATTTTGGTTGCGGAAAAAAAGTGAGGAAAATAAAATTTAAAGAAAAATGATTTTTCCATGAGAAAGTTGTAAGAAAAATTAGATCTTATTTTGCCTAATTTTTCATTTTTTTTCCTTACAACCAAACGCACATTTCATTTTCACTCAAAATTTTTCTTTAATTTATTTTTTCCTTTCCTTTTTCTCCGCAACCAAACGAGGCCTAAACATTTTTCTTATGTCACTTCAGCAATTGCTATACTGAATATGTAGTTATTAGGGGCACCGGGCACCGTAGTCTACCTTGGTTGTCCAACTGTTCAGGCATGAGTTTGGTTTTGAGTTATGATACAAGAACCTCGAGAGAAAAAACCAAGCAGACTGGTCATTGTTTCTTTTATTGACATTTGGTAATGCACAACCTGCTGTGCAATGAGTTCAGTGTCAGCTGGCCCAAACTATATCATATTACGTTTTTTGATATAAAAAGTTCCAGAATGAATGAACATCAGAAGATGTAGTCTCCTAAATGTGAAATTTGGTTTGGAAGATAATTCACTTGGTTGAACTGCCGATAGAAGTTGTTATTATTACTAAGAAGTCATGTTTCAGTTTGTATTCTATACGACTTTCTTCTTTCTTCGAATGATAAATTGGCATGAAACAAAATTAAAGTGCACCACATATATCAAATTATTTTTCACTTTCTATCTTACTCTGTATCCTGATAACTGATAAGTTTGTGCATGTATGTCTCATTAGAAAAGAAAAAGATGCTCCTTCATTGTCAAAATCCAAGTTTGTATTGTAAGAACAATAAAATACTTACCCTGTGTATGCATTGAATATAGGTTTGCTGTAATGGGGTTAGTTTCCAACTACCTGGAATCTGCCAGACCTCGTGCACAAAGCTGAGGTAGGATGTGGAGTTTACTTATAAAAGTATTAGAGGTGAACCCGTCATTTCAACGGGACCTTGACGTGAATATATATTTTTATTTTTATTTAATTTTTTATTACATTTGCATTTCCTGGTATATATGCAGAAATAATTCAAGTAGAATCTCCTTTACTTAAACCTTTTATCTCGTGGGACATTATCAAATTAGAATCGCAGATACTCCGTCCACTATTTGAACTCAGTCAACTTCATAATGTATATATCATGCACCAGCAGGACTTGCACAAATTAGAGGTAGGCACCATTAATCCTTTGGTTTGTTACGACGGATATATTTTTGGGAATCAGGATTGAGAGATGAATGTAATATACAGCAATTCTTTGATAACTCATGCTCAAGCCCTAGTACCACTATTTTACACTGCAATGGGTAGAAACGGAGCTAGACTGTACACTAGAAGAAGCCAATCCACCATGCAAATTAAGGATTCAATATTTCTATCTCTCGGCCTTGGCCAGACTCATCTGCTCTCTATCAAGATATTTTTTTTACCTATGAAGAGGAAGGGGAGTACGCTCATAATTAAACTTGGATGGGACCACTGTTTCTGAGGGTGATTTAGAGTCGGCAAGGATGGTTGCAACATCTGAGTCCACAGGTGAGGATGCTGGTGCGTAACTGAATCCAAGATCTTTGTTGGCAGCATGAGCCACCAGCTATTTCTCCTCCAAACCTTTTGCTGGTCCAAGGCTGCACCTTTCCGTGGAATATTTTGAAAGGGCATCTTTAAATTTCTTGATCTGTTAACAATACACAAAAAAAATTTATTAAGAGAAGTATGTGACATATGAGGTTCCCACAATAAGCAGCAATTGAACATCCACAAGTTATGCTATTTTGTTTCTTTTTCACAAGGATGGTAATTGGGTGTTACACATGCAATTAGCAAAAAGGTTCCAACAATTGGTCCACTACTATACTGGTCCGAAGGGGTTCGGTTCTGATGTTACGAAGCTGCAACAATTTCTTGAACAGACGCATCAGTTGAATGGAAGAAACTGGCAATAAAGACATTAAAATTTGTAATGAAACATAAACTAACCGTTGCATTGGTGCAGCGAAAGCTACAGAGACGGCCTTGAGCACCTCTATAAAATCGAAAGAAGGGAAGGACATGCACACCGAGACTATATGCCAACGTTTTATGGTCTTCATGGTTGAGCTGAAGAAACTGAACGTCGGGATTCTGCTGTGCCAGTTGACATATCTGTTGTCCAAGAAAAGTATTCATTAGTAACCACACAATCTAACACTTGGGGAAGCACGGGAAGAATAATCAGAACTAGTCACAAACCTTAGGATGAAGGGATTTGCATCTTCCACAGCCAGGCGAGAAGAACTCAAGCACAACCTTATTCTCAGCATTTGCTAAGGAATCCACAAGATCTTGAGCTGACGTCATCTCTTTCATGTTTGGCTGAATCCCTTTCTCCCACCATTTATGACTTCTACCAATTATACCAGACACCATCTGCAGATTCACATCACCACTCGTCAACAACTAATTCCATTTCCATAGTAGATTAAAAAACATAACGAAACGCCACTAAATCCAAACTCTATCAAATCAACCTGCATAACAAATTAAACTGATCTGAATTTACAGATTTCAAATAGATCTTCCCCTAATTTTCAAAATTGATTTATTAATAAAAAAAATCAATAGAAAAAACTACAGTTTTAGAGAGAAGGAAGAAGATGAATACCTGAGCAGTCAACAGCGTTCGGTTCCCTCTTTTCTTCTCACGAACACAAAGCTCATCAACACCACCACCGACTCTCCGGCCGAAAAAATCATCTGATCTCAAACCAGAGGCTTTCAATTTCACTTCCGTCGATCTACTGACAACACGGATTCCGATAAAGCTAGCAGATCGAATCTGGCTCCGATGCCGCTGCTCATGTTGATGAAAATTGAAACTACACAACTCGCTCCTCCCAATAACTTCCGCCATTGATTCACTCAAAAATAAAATCTCCGACTCTAAAAAAAAACCTAATCGGAAAAATCGACGATCGGCGGCGATTCAGATTATCCTTTCTTCTCTCAAAAAAGCGTTGAAATTTGGACAAAGCGATTTACAGGACCGAACGCGGGGCAGGAAATATGGAGTTGAAGACAGACACGGGATGCATCTTGACCGTTAAAAATATAAGGTGGATAAGCGTCGAACGGTGATGATTAGCGAGTGAATATACGCGCTATGGAAAGGGTATGAATGCGTTTGAGTAGCGCGCGTGTGACCGGTGGATGATGACACACGTGGCGGGTGTGGATATGGTTTGGATAAAAGCGACGCGAAGCTTTCTTTTCGGCTACACATTTGCAGATTTGCTGTTATCTTTATTTTACGTACTTGTAGTTATTTTCATTTTGGGTGTTGTTGTTTTATGTTTTTACTAATTGGTACCATATGTTTCTAATATTCAAATTAGTGACCTTACCCTCTGTGGTGAATTTCTGTTCAAATCATCAGTTGCATGTTGCATGTTGCATGTTGCATGTGTAACGAGATAGGCTGCAGGTGTTATTGAATTTGTGGTTGCCAGGTTTTGATGGGTCAATTTGCGAAATGGATTAAAAAAAATCTCACATGCGAACGTGACAACATACAAATGGGACTTACAAATAGTGACGGAGAGGTTAGAATCTGATGTGACAGACAAATTTAGAAAAAATATAATCTACTGCGGGAGATGGTCTAACAAGTTAACATGACATTTATTAATACGACATCCCTGTCTACTATTGCGTCAAACAGTTTTATGGCCTTGCCTAGGTTTCCTCATCGAGAGTACATATGGAGTAGGCGAAGTCGTGGCAACTAAGCCAAGCTTAATCCCACTTCGAATTATGCAGCGTGAATGATCTTGCCTTCTTTTGCAGACTTCATATTAGCGCATCCAACAAGCCCATTTGCTAATGTGAATACGTGACCAAGTCCATTACAAAGTTCTCACGAGTAGGAAGATGATTATGAGTCCGTTCTTTTGAGTTGAATTGAAACTGAACTGATCTGAATTGAAAGTTGAAAATTTAAAAATAATTCAACAATTTCATTTAGGTACAAGATTCAATGATGGAGACATGAAAATTAATCATCACATGGAAACTGAAAATGAAGAAGATGTATGACTTATGAGTTAAGAGTGATGATTTTTTTTACTTTTATAATTTTTCCATGAATGGGACAAGCTTGGAAAAAGTGTGGCAAAAGGATATATTTTGAAGGCTAACATGTGATGGAGACATAAAAATTCATCATCACATGGAAACTGAAAATGAAGAAGATGTATGACTTATGAGTTGAGAGTGATGATTTTTTTACTTTTATAACTTTTCCAGGAATGGGACAAGCTGGGAAAAAGTGTGACAAAAGGATATATTTTGACGGCTAACAAGTGGTAACTAGTGCTTTTGCAGGGTTAAGGTTCACAGTTGTCCATATCTTCTTATTGTTGGAGATGTGTGCTAAATGAAGAGAACATGCCCAAGATTTTGAAGCAATTCTACATGAATGCTAAGCTCAAAAAAGATCGTACACATGGTCATCCACATAGAAATTTTTTTGAAAAGTCAAAATAACATAGCTAGCCTTCCCATTCTGCTATCAACACATTCCAAGCAACTGTTTTCTACGTCAAGCCCCACTAACATTCATGACTTCCTGTGGCGCCCCACATTTCATATACATATCCATCAAACTCGTCATGAAAACCTCATCATACAACCCAACTGCTCTTCTAACCGCATACTCGTGAATTGAAACACCCTCCCAAATCCCTCTCGCCTGTGCTGCTGCACAGAATAGCTCAAAAGCGTAACTCTGTTAGGCAGAATCCCCTGCATCTGCATATCACGCAGAATCTGAAAAGCACTAACGCAATCCTGACCTCCAGCATGAGCATACCCAAAGATCATAGACGTATACACCACAGCATCTCTTACAATAGTTTCATCAAACACCTTCCGTGCACTAAAAATATCCTCACATTTCTCATAAAACCCAATAAGCGAAGACTCCAACTATCCACTCCCATTCAACCCAAAGTTAATCCCATCTCCATAAACAACTATTCCTAAATCCAATTCACCCAATTCCACACAACTCTTCAAACAAAATGTAATGACAGAACTATCCAACCCAATTTTCCTTAGCTTTAAACTGATATACCTACTAGAAACCTCATCAAAATGCCTACTTTTAACATACCCAACAAGAACAGCATTCCAGAGGTCAACATAGCCGTTGATAATTCTGTCATTCATAATTCTATCGAAACCCAATCTGGATTCATTTAAAAATCCGAACTTTGCATAGGAGGAGAGCACCTTAGAACCCAAGAAATCGTTGCCAACATAGCCGTGATGGAAAATGAAAGCGCGTAGCTTTCGAAGTGACTGTATATGAGCGGACGCTTCTAGAAGGGATGGGTGGAAGTTTTACAAGATCATAATTATCAATTACAGTATAAGCTATTGCGGTAATCTAGCGGGAATATCGTGTCATTCAAATAATTCTGTATCAATTCGACAGTCACTTCATCTATTGTACGACTTCCACACATTAACAATGAGAAGAATAAAAGGCTTATAGGTCAGGAGGAGAGAGGAATACAAGGTCTTTTAGAAGAAGGGTAAAACCTTCAACAGGAAAATATGAGAAAATCAAGATTCAAAACCCTGATCCTAATAATCTTTTTTGACCGACTCTTCAACAATGGTCACCACCCAATTAGCTTCCGATTTTAAAACAACCTATTTTCCCATGAAACCAACTTTTTTTAACGAAACGTTGTCGGTCTAGTGTTATTATATCTTTATGATTGAACATGACTACAAAATGACTATTTTTGATCATTGAGTATTTGTGAAGAGATTCTTTTATGGTGAGTTCATTATAATTCTTCTATCTTTTGATGTCATGTTGATCGTTGAGCATAACAAAGAGAAGATAAGTCAACTTAAGATAGAGTTGAAGTCTTCAAGATAGAGTTCAAGAAGACTTTTGCAATGAAAGATTTTGGCCCGACAAGACACATTCTTGGAATTACTACGACATGATTGAACAAAGAGGAAGATATGGTTATCTATACATGAAAAAGTTTTGGAGCGGTTCTACTTAGACAAAGCAAAGCCAGTTGCGACTCTAAGTCATTTCAAGCTTAGCAAAAATCATTGTCCTACTACTGAGAAAGAAAAAGAGGAACTGAAGTGAAGTATTTGGAGCAGCCCATTTGAGGTCCATTGCATCAGCCCAAGGTATAGAGGGGTTGAGGAGAGAGGGTTCACACACGAGATATTCATTTTGTTTCTTTCCATCTTCTGAATCTGAGAAAAAGAGACGAGAGAAGAGTGAGTGTCGAAGAAAGACGGTTCGATTCAAGGCTGAGCGAGTAATCGGCTGGAGTTGCTGATTCAGAGTCATTTGTAGAACAAGAGGAGATCTTCCCGGTGAGCCAAAGATCGCCAGGATTGTTGGAGGTCTGATGGTTTGGCTTCTGTGACTGAAAGCCAGGTTTCAGGGGAGTTTCTTGATCTTGTTTGTTCAGTTCTTGTCAAATTCAGTTCATATGTAGTAGCCTAGGATAGTGCTACTGGTAATTGGTTGTTGTGAACTGTTGGTGAACCTTGATTGAATATCTTAGTGGATTAACCAGCCACCGAGCTCAACATGGAGTAAAGTCCTTTACGGACATATAATCACGGTATAAAAAGTGTGTGCACTGTTCTTGATTATTTCATTATTGTTCTGTTCAGTTCTTGAATTGTTACGGGTTAGAATTAAGACAGGTTCAATTATCTTGTGTTTGATAGTTGTTTGGTGCTGTTACAACACTTGTTAAGTGTTGGGAGAATCTGATACAGATTCTGAAGTTGTAATAACTTAGTTCTTGAATGGTTGGAAAGACTTAGAACTAGGACAGGGTTATTTACACATATTCTGGTCAGTATTAGTACTGTTATAATCACTGAGTTGATATTAGTGAGTTGCTGAACTTGATGCTTTATTATTGCATAAGTGTAACCTTGTTAGAACTTTGTACAGGACATTTCTAGGTAAATAGAAAGTGTACAAATATTCTTGCAGGTTTAGGAACTTAGGCAGGTTATATTTCAACAGTTTCAGCAGGGTATTTGATCAGGTTTAGTGTAGCTTGTACACTGGATTTATTGGACAGATTATTGTCAAGGTTATTTCAGGTTATTTCAGATTATTTGTACTGGAACTGAGTTACTTAAACTTAGTTAGGTTTTACGCAATTAGTACAAGGTAAATAACTTAGGAAACTTAAGTTTCAAGTCGAGTAATTGGTCCTAGGAATTAGTCTAGGCCATCTAGATTATATAACAGTGGTATAATCCTAGCTATGCTAGACTATTTCCCTGGATCAATAACTCGATTCAACGTTAAGTTCCCTAGGTTATTTACCTTGTACTAACAGCGGAAATCCAACTAAACTATTTCTAACTTAGTTCTAATACAAATAACCAAGAAATAACCTTGAATAACCTTAAGTAACCTAGGGTAAAAATACTCTAAATACCTTGTCAAATAACCTGACCTAAACTCGCCAATAACCTGCCTAAATATTCAGTGTACAAACCACACTAAACTGATCAAACCTTGCTGAAAATCACCCTGTCTAAGTTCCTAAACCTGCTCAGCAATCTCATCTATTACAACAGTTAAAGAACCTAAGAAAACTAAGTTATTACAACTTCAGAACCTGTATCAGATTCTTCCAACACTTTAACTAATATTCTAACAGCACCAAACAACTATCAAACACAAGATAATTGAACCTGTCCTATTTCTAACCCTGTTACAATTCAAGAACTGAACAGAACAGTAAAGAACAACTAAAGAACAGTGCACACACTTTTTTATACCGTGGTTATATGTCCGTAAAGGACTTTACTCCACGTTGAGCTCGGTGGCTCGGTTAATCCACTAAGATATCACTCAGTCGGTTCACACACAGCACATCAGCGTTTCACAGGTCATACACACAAACCAGTAGCACTATCCTAGGCTACTACATGAACTGAAACCTCAATATCACTCAGCACATCACAGGCTAAGCACTGAACAATAACTGAACCAAAAACTAAACAAGAATAGACCAAGAACTCCCTGAGCAGTGCACAAGAACAGGCACTGAATCCCCAACTCCGACCACCACCAAACCAGGCGATCTTGGGCTCAAACCGGAGCTCTTCACTCGATCTAAACTTCTCCCTCTTGCAGCAACTTCAGCAGAGGTCGTCTTCAGTCTCAAATCAGGCCAGCTTCGTTCGTCACTTGCTCGGTTCTCTTCAAAATCTCAAATCCAGAATCTATGGAAAAGCAAGAATGAAAACGTGTGAGATGACATTTATATTCTGGGTTTTGGGCTTTTGAGCTTTTGGGCTGATCCATTTGGGTTATGGGATGCTGCTCCATAATACCACAAAATGAAACTTCCGCGCACAACAGAAATATGTTACACATTATTTCAGGTGTAGTCATAAAAAAATTAACTGCAAAACAACCATGAAGTGAGTCACAAATCAGATCATGCCCTGACGGCAAGCTGAGAACACAACGCATTTACCTGCTGCTATCGTTCTTTCTCCAGCTCAAGACTATGGCGGAGCTCTCTTGTCTTGGCCCGTTCAACTTATAGTGCTCTTTGTCTATCTCCCGTTCCACTTCAATAAATAAATGTGTTTTCATGTAATAAAGCCACTATCTTTAGAACATGTAATGGTCTTGTGGCTGAGTGAGACCTGTCTCTAATTCTTGGATAAGTTCAGCTTCTTGTCTGGCTGCCTCTTCCAAACGCTTTTGGCGAGCTTGCCTGGCCAGGGTTTCACTTTGTCTCCGCCTCATAATTTCATATCCTTGCCTTCTCTCTTCTAACAAATAAAGGATAATCACATCAATTAGATAACAATTTCAACACTAAAGGGAGAGACCAGGTATTCAGGGTTCTGCAAGAAACAATAATCTGCATGGGGACAAATAAATCTGCACATATGCCTCTTAATTATGTTAAAAAGTTACACAGATATTGAGAGCATCAAATGAAGATGTACTGCTTGCAATATGCATAGCGTAATAAGATTCAAGAAACACTGTCAACTAGAGTTGTAAATCAGCTGAACAAACTATTCAAAACTAACGCAGCAGGAACAAATTAAAAATGTCAGATAGACAGCATTATACAGAGCTAGTAAACGCACAGGCCACAGACCAAAGATGAATACGTACGTATAATACTTGCTCGGTTCTTTCAATAATTTTAAATTAAACAGACAAAAGGAGCCACGGCTACTATTTCTCATGTCAGCTGTAAAGCAAAAAAGATGCAGTGTATACATCAGAAACTTTTGAAAGAGAAACGTGAGGAAACATACACAGCCTATAGAGATTACTGCCAACTGGGCATGTGGACTGGAAACCGGAATTAGAGTAATCAGAAGATTCCTGCCCGAAAGATTTCTAGTTCCATTTCAGCTTCCTCTATTTCCTGGAGGTCAAAAAAGAATTTTTTTTATTAACAATATAAATCAAGCTTTAGGACGAACTCCATAGAATTCTATCTAACTTAGTTCTAGTACAAATAACCTAGAATAACCTGAAAATAACCTTGAATAACCTCAAGTAACCTAGTGTACAAAATACACTAAACTTAACCAAATAACCTTGTAAATAAACCTGCTGATATAACTCTGTTCTAAGTCTATAACATGTATAGCCTTTACTGCTATTTTCACAAGTAAAGAACCTAAAGAACTTAAGTTATTACACAGCCCTAAGGCACAAGATATTAAACCCGTCCTAATTCTAACCCTGTTACAATTCAAGAACTGAACAGAACAATAAAGAAATTTAAAGAACAGTACACAAGATTTTTTATACCGTGGTTATATGTCCGTAAAGGACTTTACTCCACGTTGAGCTCGGTGGCTCGGTTAATCCACTAAGTATTTTTCTCAATGAATCCACACCAGTTCAACAACAAGTAATCACCAGCAGCACTATCAAGGCTACTACACACGCACTGAATTGAGAACTTAACAAGAATAGAACTGAAGAAGTACAAGAAACTTCCCTGAACTGAACGGAATTCAACTCCAGAGTTCACTCCTCCGACCACCACCAATCCGGGCGATCTCCAGTTCACCAGGTAGCTATCCTCCTGATCTCTTCTTCTCCCTGAAGCCACAGTCGCAACCAACGTCGCCTTCAGCCTCAAACCTTCAATGCTCTCTTTCCGAACCGAAACCTTCACCACCACTAAACCGGGCAGTCTTGTTATCAATGGAAAGACCTCAGCCTGATCTACAATTCTCTCAACATGAGCAACAGCAGCCAAGCCCTCCTTCTGCCTCAAAACACTCACTCTTTTTTAGTCACTTTGTCTTCTCTCTGACATATCTCAAATTTTAAAAGATGGGAGGAAGCCAGAATGAAAACACGTGACCTCCATTCCCTAATGTTGCAGCTGACTTGGCAAGTGATGGGCTTAGCTTTTGGGCTACATCAGCGCTATGAGCTGCTTCAAAATCCCACGTTTATCATATCAAACTCATTCATCCGCTTCAAGGCAACTCTTCCAACTCAACGTTCACACTGATGTCATCTTAGCACGAATTCTCGCCAAGACTCGACATCATATAAATTAATACTTAGAACAAGAACCCACCAAAGTGAGAGGTGCGTCGGGCAACTTGAACCAAAATAATCTTGGATGTTTGTTCAACACCATAACTATTTGACCACCCGACTCCCGCAATTTTAAATTTCAATTTGAATGCGAAAAGATGACGATGAAATTAATCAATTATTTTATTAACCTGACAAATTTATCAAAATAAAACAATTCAACGACAATTAACATCGTTATTTATATATCCCAGCATTGTTCGTGTCGCGGAAAGTTCACATCTTTAGCCGCAAATTCTACGGCTGGAGACGCTCCCATTGCAGAAATCGGCAACTCAGCCCCACCTTCACTTTAAACTTTTTGATTTTGCATCGTAAAGGTTCGACCTTTAGCATCAAAACTCACACTGATTTGCGTCTGGAATTTGATTAGTTTTGTGGTCCTGAGATTGGGTTCTCTCCAATTGGGCTCTCCTTAATTTTTCAATATTACTGTGTTCCAGAGGGTTTGAGTGATTGTGGAGATGGTGGGTTTGAACCATGTTTTTACAAAGAAGACATTGATTGGTCTTGGGTTGGGGCAGTTTCTGTCATTGCTGATAACCTCCACTGGCTTCACATCATCAGAGCTCGCCAGGAAAGGTTTGTTTTGGTTACTTGATTTTAGTAATTAATTAGCACTATTTTTGTTCTTTCTATCTAGTTGGCTTATATGGTGTAAATATGTTTTTTAGTTGGATGCTGATGATAACATCCAAATATGTTTATTTATCGATTTCCAGGGATTAATGCGCCAACTTCGCAGTCTTTCTTCAACTATGTGCTATTGGCGGTAGTGTATATCAGCTGTATGTTGTATAGGAGGAACGCTCTCAAGGTAGGTTTTATAATCTTCATTGTATTTGAAATTCTAAGTCTGTAGTTTTATAGTTTTAACCGGGGATTTGTTTGTGTTTTTTTTTGGAATGCCAAAGTTATCCGTTTTATGGGTCATATTGCAAAATAATGGATCAAAATCGAAACAAGAAGATAGGATTTTTGTAGCTATAGCCTTTAAATTGTTAATACCAGGATGGGTATGCTGGTTCGATGTGTGAAAAGATCAAACATTTTCATGTCGTTTATAGAGTATTTTTAGTTGTAATTTGCAGGCACCGGGAAGGGTTGATAGACCTATAGAATTTATGAGGTTTGATATTTTCTGCGTAGTTCTATGTTTCTTATCGAGTGTCAATCTCGAAAACTGTCGACAGGCAAAATGGTACTACTATGTGATTCTCTCAGTTGTTGACGTGGAAGCAAATTTTCTAGGTAAGTGCCGCTTTAAGTGTATGTTCGTTTAATCAAAATGTGATTTGAGGTTACTGTTGCTTGTCAAGAGTGTATGTGTATCTTGTTGCAAAAGGTAACTCATATGTCAAGCTAGGGGTTTTTTTGTACTGCACTAAGCTTTTGCGAAGTATCCATCATAAAAAATGGAGTGATGATATAGATGTTTGTTTACTTATACTGTTTTCTGTTGTAGTTGTGAAGGCCTACCAGTACACGTCAATTACAAGTGTCATGCTTTTGGATTGTTTCACAATTCCGTCAGTCATATTTCTTACCTGGTTCTTTTTGAAGACCAAATATAGTGTCAGGAAGTTTCTTGGTGTTGCTATTTGCCTAGCTGGGCTTGTGACAGTTGTCTTCTCCGACGTCCATTCCACTGAGCGAACTAGTAAGTTACAATTATTATTGCATCCTACTTAACAAAGTCTAAATAATTCTTATTCTTGAATTGCGTGAGAACGAAATGAAATATCCTTTATAATTAGCAGTTATTTACGATGAATACTGTAATGGTAAATTCATTCCATTGCCCAACAGCGGTCACTAATATATGCTTTTGAAAAATTTATCAATGAATTCTCAAAATCTACATGAAAAGCACTACATTGCTTCCTGTAAAATATCGACATTGCTTTTCAAAAGTAATTTTTTAGCTTTCACAATATATGATTTCTCATTTCCTTAACCATGCACTATTGTTTGTTGTCTGTAGAAGGGAGCAACCCTCTCAAAGGTGACTTATTGGTCATCGCAGGTTCTCTGCTGTATGCCGTTAGCAATGTCAGTGAGGTATGTTTTCTTGTAAATTGTACTTCAGCTATGTATTCTAATTATCAGCCTTACTTCAAGCCTTTTTAAGCAGTATAGAATCTCATTTCTAATGCTATGTGAGTGCATGCATATGTACTTGTGTTGTAAGGTTCCAAAGCAAATTTTTTGGTTGTGCTTGCAAGCTTGCCTTACTTTTCTTTTGGTATTTTTGCTAGTCAATCTTCTGCTGCATTTTGTTTTTAAGATATTGAAATGACTGGATTCTGCAATTTCAAATGTATGCTGCAGGAGTATCTCGTGAAAAGTGCCGACCGGGTGGAACTTATGGGCATGCTTGGTCTGTTTGGTGCCATCGTCAGCGCCATTCAAATGTATCCTTATTCAATAACCATAGTTGTCAAACAAAATTTGGTAAAACACAATTCCGAAACTAGTGGTCCATATACATCGGGATACATGTGAAATATTATTAATCTGTGCCCAGTAGTTTTATGTCTTAAAGTAGTGTGATTTCTTAATGATGTCAATAGAAGCGTACTTGAGCGAGCTGAACTTAAATCAATTCATTGGAAAGCTGGAGCAGTAAGTTCTACCATTCTCTATCTGTCTCTGGTTGTGTTATAAGAATAAATGATTAGTTACTTTGTACTGTCAATCTTGGTCGCAGGCTGTTCCTTTTTTTGGGTTTGCTGCAGCCATGTTCCTGTTTTACTCATCGGTCCCCATATTGCTCAAGGTACCAAGGAATGTTCATTATCACGAGTAGAAAATTCATGTAATGAAATGAGAGTCATGTAATTTTGGTTTCATTTTCTCATTGCAGCTAAGTGGTGCAGCGATGCTCAATCTGTCTTTGCTGACATCAGATATGTGGGCTGTTCTTATTCGTGTATTTGCATATCATGAAACTGTGAGTTCTCTGTTCCATACAAAACTCTGAAATTTGGTATGCTAGTGATAGTGAACCCCAATAAATTTCCATTAGCTCACGGTCGACGATTCCGTTCCTTGTTTTATTTGTAGGTTGATTGGTTGTACTTTATTGCATTTGCTGCTGTGGCCATTGGGCTCATTGTTTATTCATGGTACGTGTAGGTGTATATCTCGTTTTTGAGCAACTATTTACTTGCTACATTTCCTAGTTGCAATTCCTTGAAGCTGAAGGATTCTTTGTTTTATCCCACTTACAGGGGTGACGAAGAAGTTGAGCAGCAGCGAGCAGATGTAGCAGATGAGGAATCCCAACGCAATAGGCATTTTGATGAAGATCGTGTCTTGGCTGGGTCAAGTGGAGTACCCACATCCAGCAGTCAGAAAGTTGCTGAAAGTAACAAGCGGACTTCAGTGTTGGCTTAAGTTCAAATATCACAAACAACAGGTGAACACTATTACAACACTCGTGAATGCACATCGCAGTTTATAAAGTTATATGAATTATATGGATATGTTAGTGCAAACTTTTTTTTTATAATAAAAGTGGAAAATTAGCCCATTGTCAAGTCAGTTTGTAGTTGTAAGTGTACTAACTGTTACAAAGTCGAAGTATAAAATCTGGAAAAAAGGGTTCTGGAAATTGAATAATGATATGAATAAATGAAGATATGAGTACTCATGTCGTGTATATAAGCAAAAAGAATGAATGTATGGAAAGAGAAATGAGCCGATTTCCTAGTTGCAACACTAATAGATGCACTGGATGAACGAGCAATAGCTATATCGGAAACTTGAAAGAATGGAGAGAGTAGGAAGCAATAGCAAAATCTTCTTTGCATGAACGAGCATATAGATGCACTGGCCAATGTGGAATTTCTGCGCTGGATCAGCATCCAGTTAGTATGTCTTCAGCATGGCATATAGCGGAAGAATTTGTACTGGCTACAACTTGCAACCAAAATTTGGACAAACCTCCAGCTTATTGATAGCCTCCACCGTACGGCTGCTGTGAAGAATACCCACTGTTGCCGCCACCCATCATAGGGTTATATCCATTATATGGTGACCCGGGAGGCAAGCCAGTTGGCTGTTGCATGGTACTGCCTTGCCCCATGTTCATATTCATTCCTATACCAAAACCTGGTCGCATGCTGGCACCAGGACCAAAACCCATGGGTGACTGACCCATTCCTCCAAATCCCCCAATATGTGGTTGATTCATGGCCCCATATCCGCCCTGAGGCTGTTGATGAGTCATTCCTCCAAATCCACCCATTGGCTGTTGAGTTATGCCTCCGTAGCCCGTCATGCTTGACCCTGGGCCGGCGCCTGGATTCATCATGGGATTCGCTGAAGGCCTCAGAGCACCAGCGCCTGAACGACCAATGCCAGAACCAGATCCCATAGCTTTGCCCATGGACACTGTAGATACTACCGGGGTCGCAGCAGGCTTTTCCATCCTCTTTTCTTTTCTGTTTATGGCATCAAAGTCAATCCCAATATCAGCCAGTGGATTCGTTTTAGCTGCACGTTATGAGCATGGGTTAGACTTGCCTTACCTGTATCTAGTTGAATGAAAAAAAGACTTATAAAAGACAAGAAGGACTTACACCCAGATATGTTTAAATTGACTAAACCCCTGCTCAGTGTATCTGCCCACACTGTAGACTTGGTCTCAAACTTGTCCTTCGCTGGTTGAGGAACAAGAGCAAGAGACCCAGCTGAGGTGGAGACTGAAGGCTGGGTTGTGGAAACTTGGTTAGCTGGCCCTCTTTGTGAAACAATGCCTCTAAGCCCATTGCTGTTCTGATTTGGTGCAGTTTCAGTTCCAACATGACGAGGAGAAAACTGTGATGATCCTGATGATGAAAGGAAGTTTCCACCATTGTACTGCCCGGTACCTGAATACGATTGTCCAGGAACCACATGGGATTCCTCTTTCTTGTGGAGAAACCCTAGATTGTTATTCGCAGCTGTCCAGTCAGAGTGACCTTGAGGATTCACGGATGAACTTCCTCCTGACAAGCCTGGCTGCTGAGAAAGCCCACCATTACTCTGCTGCGCATTTGATGGAAATGTAGATGTAGGATCCATTAGAGGAGCTCCTGAGGCTGTTGATGAAGGATGCGGCAGAGGAAAGTCACTGCTGAAATGCTGCAGATTTGGTCCCTTCATATCCGGAGGAGCCATTAGCATAGAATTTTGTTGCTGAGGATTGGCAAATGAATTACCTACTAAGGAAGCTGGATGTTGATGAAAACCGCCAGCATTCTGCTGTGAATTTGGTGCATATGAAAATCCAGGGCCCATTTGAGAAGCCCCGAATGATGCAGTTTCAGACTGCAGATGGTGATTTTGTTCCTTTTGACCCGGAGGAGCAATCTGTGGTGAACCTGGCAGCTGAGAATTTCTTTGTAAAGAACCAGCCTGTTGTTGAAAACCACCACTAATCTGCTGCCCAGTAGATGAATACGATAAAGATAAACCAGGAGCCACGTGAGCAACCCCTGTGGCGGAAGATGTATACTGTTGATGGAAAAAATCATCATTTGAGCTCTGCGGATTCTGATCATTTTGAACTTGAGTAGCCGCCTGTTGCACACTGTCCTGTTGAATGAAGCTTCTGCTATCATGTTGAGCATTTGGTTTCGGAGCCATGGGTGACGTCACTAGAGCTGATGATGCAGAATGCGGGAAGAATCCTTCACTAAAGTTCTGGGCATCCAGTTCTCTTTGCCTCTGAGAAGCCAAGGGAGACGTATTGAGAGGAAAACTTGCCTGATGAGAGAGGACATTGTTAGCATTATGCTGCATGTTTCCCCCAAAAGGTGATTCTGGAGCCATAGGTGAAATCACATGCATATTAGATCCAGACGGTTGAATAACACCTCCATATTTATGAGAATCTGGTTCGGTTTGACCATTGGGAGGCATGGAAATTGGCACCGAGGAACCTAATTGCTGAAAAAAGTCCCCACCATTAGGTTGATTATGTGGATGAGCGGCCAACTGAGAATCCATGTGCAGTTGTGATGGGGCCGTAAATCCCTGATGTGAGAAAAAATCATTGTTCATCATCGCATTCTGTCTACTTGGGGATTGATCAGCCAAATGTGAGGCCATTGGAGGGACGGCTCCTGCTTGCTGATGATAGCCTCCAAATGCATCATTTGCTTGAAAAGATTGGACTGGTGAAGCCTGAGAAGTCTCCAGGGAAGCTGCAGAAGGCGAGGCCACAAAACCAGAAGGCGGGAGAATGCCGGCAAGAATGTCAGTTTCCTGGTCATTAAATCCTGAGGGTACAATTTGTGTGTTTGCTGCAGAAAACTGATCATGAGATGTGGCCGATGGTGCGTAAGACACATCGCCAAATGGGGTTCCATAGTCAAATGTGGATAGTGCATCTGCCTGAGGAGCAAAGGATTGTGCCGGAACCAATTCCAAGCCTTGATTCACGGTTGACTGAAAGGCAGGTGGGTTCTGAATTTGAGTTGAGCCGCTATCTGTGGATGGAGTAGCTTTAAAGGGTGTGTCACCAAAGGGATCTTCGAAAGGCTGCATTAAGAGAGTCATGGCATTAAAAGAACAGTTCAGCGGCAGTGAAACGCCTAACATGATGAAACCTCTGAACTCAAATGACATGGACCAGAAAAATACACCATCCATGAGAGTGGCCATGGTAAACAATTAAGAACATCCACCAAGCTTAAGGATGAACTCAACCTTCTTGAAACTAGCGGTGCTCATCACCCAATATTGTCATGTTAACCACTTTAAACCTTTACCTGATTGAAACCGGAAAATGTAGCTGAAAAATTGGCTCCAGATCCACAGTTCATCATAATATTAACTCCGGAGTCTGCCGCAGACGAAGTTGGTATATGTGCTGCATTATCAGGCAAGAAAGAGTCGGACAAAGATCCAAGAAGGTCCACTTCGGCACCATTTGAATTCACAGCTGGAGCTGCTGAACAGGCAGACAAATAGTTAATACTTAATAACGAGTTCGTGTAGCATTATTGCTTTTAGTTTGATGGATCCTTAGAGAGAATATCCTATACACTGCACAGTGTTTTGCACCTCCTATAAATGGTTGAGAACAAATTGTTTCTTTCCGAAATATATGCATAGTAAAAAAATCATATCTTTATGAACATGGACAACAACACATTTATCTACCTGATGCGGGGTTGGGACCGCGTGGATCAAATTCATCAAAGTTGTCCTGATCATTAGTAACAGGGAGTTCCGAAGTCCCATGTTTAGTATCAGAATGGGATGCACTGCTAGCAGCAGGCGAAGGTGCTGGTCTAGGAACTGTCACGGAGGCATCTCCACCCCTAAATCAGGAGATAAAACAGAACATGAATGAAAATGATTGCAAATGTTTAATTAGAAGGCTTGTGCATGGCATAAAACAAATTACCTTTCACTGTGAACTGAAGTTCGACCTTCACTAACAACTTCTTCATAACTAGGGGGATCACCAGGAGTATTTTCATGAAATCTTCGGTTATCATTCCTACTGACAGTACAAATAAAAACATAAGCACCAAAAAGTTGATTAAAAAGGTGCTAAGAGCATTCTCATCTCTCAGTTCCACTAATTGAGTGAGCCAGGTAGGATGTTACCTTCCATCTTGAGAATAGTCATCGGGTCTTACTCCACTTCCCCTGTATAAGGTAATAATAAAAAACGATTAAAACAGAATCAGGGACCACCAAACAAAAGAATCCTCAGAAGACATGCATGTGAGAAAATATACATACACAATATTATTAAGAAACTGAGAAGAGTACATGTCATTGTAGGAAAGTAAGAGGGCTCAAGGGTTTGGGCTTTAGCCTACATTTGGTCCATAATGGACGTTTTATATCAAAAAGAAAAAGGAAAGTGGACATGTACTACTGAAACTAACCATTTGATTGATGCAACATTCAGATTCAGCATTAGTCAAAACAAAACAGACTAACAAACTTGCTCACGCTACCCATAATACGCAGCACCTGAGATTTTCATGGAGATTTGAGTCATAGGTTTCTAGGAAAAGGCATACCGAGATGAAGAGTAACCATCATCATCAGGGTGATTACTGTTTCTGTCAGCACTTCTATTTCTTTCTTTTCCCTGATGCTCATCTTCCATGGAACCATCTCGACTGAATCGAGCTTCTGACTCTCTATCGCTGCGATCACCGTCACGACTGGCTGAATCCCCATATCTACCATAACGATCATCTTTTCCATACCCAGTTTGATTATCTTCATTATATCTGTCACCATATCCTCCAGGGCTAGAGTATCCACCAAGCTTGCCAAACCTAAATGAAAGGAACCGGTGTGAATCAATCATTAATTCATTATTGCCACATACTGTCAAAATCTGTGTATTTGGGCCTTTGTTCACCATGATGTTTAAATTACTCTTAGTATTCCAGAACTGCCTCATCAGAATATCATGAACATCAAAACAATAAGTAGTTGCTGTGGCACAAGAAATTTTCTAAGCCACATCCCTCAAGTTGACAGTAAGAGGATGGGACAGCGATTTAGAAGAGCGTAGTAAAAACACTGAACCATAAAATTCGTGCAACCTAGTATTTTATTCATAAAATTTATCAAAGGGAGGAACTCACTTGTCCCTGCTAGCTGAAGCTTTTTGCCTGGCCTCTTGTATCCTTTCTTTATCAGTCACAAGAAATACAAGGCTCTGGGATTTCCTTCTGACATTGCTACCCTGATCCCTCCCACTAGAATCAACATATTGAAATTCTGACAGAGTCTGTTACAAGGCAGAAATGCAGGCAATTAAAATTTTGAGCTTTAGAGAAAATAATGGACGAAAAAGCTACAAACTGAAAGAAAATAACCGATATTTGGTGCGCATGCTCTTTAATCTCATCGATGACACGTTCTGACCCATTGGCTACAAGGTATTCCAATACAATCAGTGCCTGCAAACCATCAACAGAGAGTTGTCAACTTTTCCCTAGAGAAAAATTGGTGTGTGAAGTAGGACTGCAAGTCTGCAACTATCTTAAGCAGCTACATGAGTGAACTGCAAAAAGGAGCCCTTTCAAACCTTAAGTTAGGTAATGCAAGTTTACTTTAGAGTTTGATAATGATAGAAAATATATTGTGCTGGATGTCAATCAAAGGCTTGCATCCAAAGAGATGTTGTATGCTTAACAACAAGGTATCAAATAAATTAAGATGGTAGATTGAGTTGAGGAAGAAAACCCTACTTTCAGATTTTTTTTTCTGGTTCATTAACTGTTGTTGAGATCTTGTCAATAGCTGAAGAAAACTATAACTAACGAGTCCTGAATGCAACCACATATACTCCGACAAAAATACATTAGAGTGTTCTTCACTTTTCATCGTGCGAGTTGGCAAACAAAGAAAAAGACTTCAAGCACTATTTATATCTGTAACTTCTAAATGAAACATATTAGAGTCGAAGATGAGAAGACTAATTTGATAACAATTTAAAGCCGCGTGAGTGGAAGAGATGGGCCAACCTTGTACACGTGTCGCCAGTTCTTTCCAGTATCACTAAGTCTTTTCCAGAGCGCTCCCATAATCATTTGGAATTCAGCTCTGAGACACAGTTTTGAATAATTATAACACAAAAACAATGTAATATATATTTATAAAGGGTGATCGAGCTTACTGATTTTTTGACGCTTGAGCAATCTCAGCAAGATGAGAACCATGGGGACCCCAAGCCTCATTGCTAGTGGCATCTAGGACCTAAGGGAAACAAGAAAAAGGCAAGAAGTCTCTCAAACAATAAAAAGGCATACTCAATGCACTTCAGTTTAGTATGTCAGATACAACTAACAAAGTCATTTGCCTGACAGACACTGTGTACCACTATCTTTATGACATTACTCTAAAATTCTGAAGGAGAGAGTTATTGAACCACACACTAATCACTAGGGGAACTGTGTTGACAACTTCACATATGATTAGACTTGTTTATTCTCTTTGACACCTCCGCATTTGACTGTAGTACAAAGTTAAGCTGAACTCGTCTAAAGTAAAGTTAGGACGCAAGGAGTATATAATGATCGCATGAAGGACAGGCTCTTCAGATGTAAGAAGTATTCTAGTATTGTCAACATTCCATAAAAGTTACATTGTAAGGAAAAATAGAAATGATGCAAAAGATAAGGATCTACCTTTCTTTCTAGTCCAGGAACTTTGAGTACTTTCTTATTGACCCCTCGTTTACTGAAATCCGATACAAAAGAAACAATGAATACATAAATTTAACAGCCTCAAATCTTTTACGGATTCTGCTAAACACTTACAGTATTTCAGAGACGCGAAAAAGTTTTGCTTTTATGAACAATGGACAGCAGAGTAAAGCTGACAAACATAAAAATTTCAAAATGTTTAGCAGAACTTACAGGTCTCTGACAGTTTGACCAAGGGCCTTCTTCATCTTTGATGGTGCTCAAACACAGCACTCTTAACTCCAAATCAAAATCAAAATTGTGCCAAAAATTAATCACCAAATCCTGGAGAGTAATAAAACACATTATTGAATAAAACTTCTTTTAACTCCAAAGGTGGGCTAAAGCAAAATGAATGATTCTTGAATAATATAAACTTTGTTACTGATCCTAAATCTCAATTTTGACATAGATCTATAAGACACAACCTACTCGTTGTAACGTTCCGTTATATTTACCATTTCAGCAAAAAAAAAAAATCTGCGGTAGCAATGTTAAAATCACGCAGGAGTAGTGAATACATTAATAAGCATTGCCCAATTTTTTTTAAAAAAAAAACATTCTCCATCATTCCACCATCAACATTAAGCTGCAATGAAACATTCAAAATCACCAACATGCCACAAAACAGATAATATAAAAAAAAACAATATATCAACAAATTAAACCAGAAGCAGAAATCATTCTCAACATTTGAATTATTTAAAACGCGTAGGGAAGGGAGATCGGATCAGATGACAACGACGGCAACTAACACATAATTGATAAACAAATTTAAAATTGAACGCGTAGTCAAATGAAAATAGAGAAACAAACGTAGCTGGAATAAGCATGAAACAAAAGGCCGCATCGGATCCGAACACAATTCAGAAAATTATGAACATCAAAATGTTGTAGAAATTGGTGAAGGACCTGAGAGACGGAGACGAGGCGGCGAGATATTGCGGAGATGTGGAATTCGGGATCCGGCGATTGTTAGGTAGAGAGAGAAAGTGAGAGAGAGAGGGAATGGAAGAAAAGTGGAGGAGGGAAAAAGATTGACAGACAGACAGCCAGCCAGCCAAACTTCAACGCTCACCCATCAACTATTTATTTATATTTATGGTTTAGTTGGGTGTGAACGAATTTAGTTAGATTTATTGGTAAATATAGGAATTTAGTTAAGTTTGATTGCTAAATGTGTGAAATTTAATTGTGTGGTTGGGTTAATTATTTTTTAATATAATTGGAATGATTTAGGTGGATGAGAATGAGTTTAGTTAGATGTTGTTGGTAAATGTAGGAATATAGTTAAGTTTGATTGGTAAATTGTATGAAATTTAATTGGGTGGTTGAGTTATTTGGTTAGATATTCTATTATATGTATAAATATAGATATTACTATTAATCAGCATTTTCCCCTATTTATTTTTTAAAAATATTAAGGAATTTAAAGTTTTATGATATGTAATTTAACCATAAAAATGTATGTAACTTTTGTAGAAAACTACTCCCTATGTCCTCTTTTATTCTTCCTGCTTTCCTTTTTGGACGTCCCCTTATGTTCTTCCTGTTTCCTTTTATAGTAATTATTTTTCATTTTTTTTACTCTCAATACACTCTTTTTCTTACTTTATTACTATTCATTTTTCTACTTTTAATTAGTCTATCACTCACATAATTTTTTTTCTCAATACACTCTATTTTTTACTTTATTACTATTCACTTCCTACTTTTACATTATTTTTTTCATTCACACAATCATTCTTTTCTCTCAATACACTCTCCTTCCTACTTTATTACTATTCACTTTTCTACTTTTACACTATTCACTCACTCACACAACCATTAAAATCTAAATATTTGTGTCAAACCACCAAATGTACAGAACATTTCAGGACGAAGGGAGTATGTTTAACTATTTACTCAAAGTTCAAACCTCACAATAGTATCTAAAATGTTCAGTAAGCGAATTGTTTTTCATAATAGTGGTAAAACTCATTTTTTATATTTTTAGATTAAAAGGATGTTGATTACAAAAGATTTCAATAATTTATTTTGAATTTAATTTCTTAAAACTATATTGGCGATTCATTTCCCGAAATCTAATGACATTTTTTAGGTGTACTGTTTTTTTAAAATACTTTTATGCTACATTTTTACACCTTAGAGGTTAACTAGATTTCATTTCTTTTTTTTATTACAATTTCTTATAAAAGAGAATTAAAATATACAACAAAGTATACAACACGGGGTTATAGTTCGGAATACAAGATCCACGAATGTTAAGACTAATGGAAAGGCTACCATCGATCCAGAATCGTGTTCCATGAACAATAAACCTAATAAAAAATCGAATGAATAAATAAATATATAATAATTAAATATATGAGCAATCTAACAGTGGTAAATGCTCAAATAAAAGACCTCTTACTCTCCACCGAGTAGCTCTGCAGGTGAAAAGAGAAATTTTATCTGGGTTCCAAGTTAGGAGTAACTTGAAACAATAACCAGTCAGCCCAAATTGATCCAGATCCAATCACCGTCGTCAGAATTCGACGCCAGAACCCCTCTTAACATATGTTGTTCCCAAATTTGGGTCAACTATCTAGCCTCTTCCTCCAAACAACCCCTTGTCGATTTTGCAGTAACATCACGCTGTTGAACGCCGACTTTGAAATTCGCTTTCGCTCCATCGATCACTGGCTTTGAAATTCTCTTTCGCTCCAACCATTACCTCTACACATCTTCGATTATTTAGCTTCGTTGGTGGAGCCGAGCATCGCGGCGTTTTTTATGGCGATTTGGTAGCGGTTACGGAGAAACATCGATGCCCGATAATTTCGACATGAGCGATCGGCAGAAGAAGGGTGAAACGGTTGGGTTAATGGGACGCTGAAAATGATAGAAATCGAGACGGTAGTGGACCGACGGAAATGTGAGGCGACGTCGACGGACGCAAATCGCCAATTTTGGCGAGAACGTTTCACCAAACGTGTGACATTTGTTGTGGATTTCATTTCACCTTGCCAAATTTATCTGCATTTGCCTTATTAATTTTTTTATTTTGCATTTACTGTGCAAGCCATTCATCAATTGGTATACATTTGTTGATTAATGTATTTAATATTTTAATTCCATCCTCATCTAAAAAAAAATAATATTGTACTATCGAATAAGGGTAGAGATCAGGAAAAAAAATGTCTAAATATAAAAAGTATAAAGAGATCATAACCATAGATGTACCTTCTAATCAATGGCTGAGATTA
>JAWWMW010000664.1:98925-113756 GCA_035048345.1 Echeveria elegans
GAGGATTTAAATGGACTTTTTGAAGTTGAGGATTTAAATGTCCGAATTTGTCAAGTTCATGATTTAAATGACATTTTTCCCATTTTTATTTCATATGTGAACTGAAGATATGTGTAAGGATGCAACAGCAGAAGAAAATTTAACGATGATGAGAAAGCAGGTAGTGGAGTTCAACTAGATTTTTAATTTTATGGTTCAAAGATTTCTAATGTTACAGGTGGTTTGTGTTTGGTTGTTGGACTTTGGATATGAGATGCTGCTAGAGAATCTGGTAAATGGCTGTGAGATCGTGTGAGTCAGGATGTGACTATCTTTTTTATTTAAATTAACAACTGGAGTAAAATGGCTACAAATCTCAAACAGTCTGAGAGGGAATACATACTTTGAATAATTTTATTATTGAGGAGCATGAGAAGGTAATTAGTGATTGAGGAGAAACAATGATCTTGATACATCCAAGTCCCTTATAAAGTAAGTACTTATTTGTGCCAAACATCTGCAAATCACGCTATTTTTATTCTTTATTTTGGATGATGCATTCATTTAATTTTGCGGAATACAACCTAAATATATTGTTGTTGTTTTTATTGTGCTAGGTCTTGGGTGTTTTGCTTGGAGCACAGTGTGCTAGACCGTCCTAAAGCCGGCCAAAACAGCGGCAGGGTGGTGGTGTGAACTGAGTTGAAGTATTCATTGCTAAAACAAAATGAAGAACCAGGAAAGAGCGACCAAAACTATTTAAAAAAAAAAAAAACTACCTGTGGTGTAAAGAGATGCAAGGAAATTTTGATCATTTTCAACGGTAAAATATGTGAGATGAAAATATGTTCGATACATTGGTGATAAGTTCTTGGTAGAGTTTTTATTTGCAGCGGAATGGTAGTTGGCATTGTGGGAAGATTGGACGCATAGGGAGAGCGTCTCCTCCGCACACTCCTCGATCCACCAAGGTGTACTGATCATCCCTAATCAATTTCACCGAGTTGCGAGTAAACGTCTTTTTATAGTTTATACATAATTGTGTTCCGATTTGATAACGTGCATCCAAAAATTAGTACACTGGTACATGATTATCACAAATCATGTGTACCGTATATAAAATAAAGACAATCTCAAATCATGTTTTTTCATGACAATCTTTAATAGATATATTAACATTTCATATCTAATGGCATTTTGTCCCCTATGAAAAAACCCAATTGCCATAAATAAATTAAAACAATGGATTTGTAACAGGAGTGAGACCATGTATGCTGCCTACATCGTTTTCTTACTAATTTAAAACACAATTGTGTTATTTTTATTATCAAAACAGCGCAATTTTACGATGGATTCATCCCCGCCTAGTGTTATGGCTAATAATCATATGTATAGTTTATTTTTGCTGCAAAATGTTGTTGTCAACATCAGATCCGAATCTTTTGTAATATGACTACTTATTTATCAAAACAAATTAAAAATTAAAAGTTAAGAATAGTTTGCCAAATAAAATGAGTATGGAATTCAAAGTGCTTATAAATTGTACTGCTTTATTTTTTTTGAGAAAAAAGCTACATATTATTTTATATCCTACGTGACATAAAAAAATCCGGTGTTGGAAGGAAATGAAACAAGCAAATTAATATTATAATTCAGGAGTATATATAATTTAATGATCGTTAAGTAAGTCATCTAAATCTCAATAGTCCACGTCCAGCGCCATGCGGGCCATGTTCGCCATCCACCTTAAAATGGATTCATTATGTACAGGCCGGGCCACGGTTGTTCTAAATGAAAATCCTAAAAGCATTAGCTGTATGTGAAGTGTGAAGTTTATGTGTGAATTTGGTAGTTCAATTCAGTTCAAGATTCAAATGTGTTAGACTTATATCGACGAAGTTTGGCACAGAATGTAAAGTTAATCAGTAATGTAACTTGACACAGATATCGATTATCCATTTCGACTCATTTAAGACTTAGGGCTAGTTTATAAATAAGATTAGAAAAAAATTTTATTTTGAAACTGTTTTGAGTTAAGTTTTTAATAATTTTTCATTTATTTTAAGTTTCAAAATCATTTCAAAATCTCAAACCCTAATCCTGAGAAGGGTTTGAATTTATTTTGACCCAAGGCCACAACAACCACTCCACTAAATCCCACCACCAATCACCGCGCCCACCACCGTCCACCACCGCCGGCCGCCACGACCACCACCTCCAACCACCGCCGACCACCACCACCTTCGACCACCATCGTCGATCACCACCATCGCCAACCACCGTCGGCCACCACCACCGCCGCCGACCACCGTCGATCACCACCACCACCACCTCCGACCACCACCACCTCTAACCACCACCACCTCCGACCATCGCCGATCACCACCACCACCACCACCACCACCACCGACGACCACCGCCGACGACCACAACCGTCGACCACCACACCACCGCTGACGACCACCACCACCTCCGACCACCGCCGATCACCACCACCGCCGACGACCACCACCACCTCCGACCACTGCCGATCACCACCACCATCGATGCCACCACCTCCGACCACCACCGTCGACCACCACCACCACCGCCGACCACCACCACCACCACCACCTCCGACCACCACCACTGCCGGCTTGCCGCCGATTTTTTTATATTTTATTTTGAAAATTTTAATGAACCAATTAATTAAAAGATATTCAAAAAATATGAAAATGAAGAAAAATTGATTCAAAATTATTCGGTCGGAAGTTGTGGTGGTCGGTCGAAAGTTGTGATGGTCGGTCGGAAGTTGTGGGGGTTGGTCGAAGTTGTGATGGCCGGCCGAAAGTTTTGCTGGTGGTCGGTCGAAAGTTGTGGTGATCGGTCGGAAGTTGTGGTGGTCGCCGGTCGGAAGTTGTGGTGGCGGGTCGGAAGTTGTGGTGGCCATGGGGCTATAAACACCAAAAGTTTTGAGAATTGGTTTTGAAACTTAAATTGAATGAAAAAATTATTCAAAAGTAAACTCAAAATAATTTCAAAAAAAATTCAATTTTTTTTGAAGTGTGTTTATAAATTGGGCCTTAATCTGAGGGGCTTCTCCTCAAGTCCGATAGAAACAATTCACTAAGTATGAAAGTCTTACGTACACAACACTTACAAGAATGAGTAACGTTCGAACTAAGAACTTTTAGTGAATGATCAGAGACAACCTCAGATTCAAGACCCCATCTTAATATCCATCAATTCAAACCCAGTCTGAATTATCCTGCTCATTTGTACTTCCACTTAGTTAATGCATAACAATCTGATCACTGATGTTTCCTGATCACTCTCCTTGTCGTACAGCAAAGACAAGAAGATCTTGAGGTCGTTCTTACATATTATCACCTTGATGTGAAGAATAGAACGACCGTCTTAGAGGAACACGGGTCATCGAGAGAATGTGTTTTTACTATAGTAATTTTGACTCCCTTGAAGTTGAAAATCATCCTCTATTTATATTGGAGTTGTGACTTATTTTGCAAGCTAGGTTTTGGGTTCCACTTGCCGAAATACATACTTAGGTCTATTTTGTTTGCTCCACTCTGAAACAGATAAGGAAAGCAATATTCGTAATTGCTTTAATTAAAGATTATCAGTATTTGTGATTGCTTTAGATAAAGATCTTCATAGAGCGATTGCTTTAGATAACGATCTTCATATCGCGCTATATCCGTATTACACGTATGCTTATTACGTGGAACATGTTGAGGAGAAGTCTTACTTGACTCAGCCTACTGTCTCAGGCTAGATATAACTCAGTGATGAGCCTGGATCGACACATCCATCTCAGTCAAGCATCCACGATCATCTTGGCCAAAACATTGTCACTCATAAGCTCCAAATTCCTGGGTCACAATGTGAATTTCAACTTTTTGAATTTAAACTAATTTGTTCACTTAATAGTTAATAGTTGATTTACAACTCATAAATGTGTTGCACAGACTAACCAAATTTTGTGTTCTCAATTGATAAATAGAAAATCAACAAAAATCAATATTGGCACATCCAATGGTTGCTTATATGTTATACTTAGGTCCATATCATTGAGTATGCAATTGGGTCATATTACTGAGTATGCAATTAGAGCAAATATTTCATATTGCATAGAAGAATGAAATATGACTAGTTTATATATATATATATATATAGAACCAAATTTGGGAGTTAAGATGAGATCGTATATGCATATGAGTTAGTCGAAACTCATCATGGTATCAGAGTCAATCGTTCGATCTGAGATGGGTACGAAACATGTGGGACATGCGATGATAGTTTAAGAGACGAGAATGATGACACCCAATTTAAAGGAAGCTGCAAGATAGTTATAGACTCGCAAAGAAGGGTGAGGAGTGGTACGGACAGCAGAGTTGCATGGCTACGAAGATTCTTAGACAAAATGTCTCATACCGTTAAGAAGAAAGGAAAATGAATACGTAGCTTTTATATATATATATATATATATATGAAATCATGAGCATGATTTGTGACTAACATGGGTAAACAAACATTGGAACTCTCAAAGTCATTAAAATAGAAATGCTGCACCAGTCTACATAATCAGTAAAATTAATCATTCCACATGTCAGTTTCTATCGCTCTCCAATTCATGTCAGCTTCAGTCTCCAAATATCGTTTTCAAATAAAAATAGTATGCGGATATTATTCTATCAGCACACCATAATAAAGCTCGATTCACACTTTAAAATGTACTTTCTACAATAGTTTCAAATAAGAGTCAGGCCGAGACAACAGAGCGTGCATTCTCTTGTGGAAAGAATTTTGATGATACATAGTCGGATTGTTTATTTGAATTAAATCGTTTATTTAAATTTTAAAAAATAAAGTCACATCTATCCAATTTAAGAAATGAAACTAGGTTAAGATCAAAACAACAAGTTTGTATATGATTATTGGATCTGTGATTTTGATGAATCTGAAATTTAAATTTAATCACAAGATTGAATTTGTATAATAACTATACAAAGTTGCTCTGCGGAAGGACTGAGAGGACTTGATGAACAAATGCACGTGTTTAATTGGACTTATTTGAGCAGCCACAATTTATATTACTCCTGGGACAGGTACACAGTCTGGCACTGATTCCATTATTTTGACTGCTCACAGATTTCTCCGCACGTGGACGATCAAAGATGACGTGTCTCAAGACATTCGAAATGTAAATTGATTTTGCACGGTACATTATTAAATAAAGTATTTATTTATCTATCTCAAAGCTACTTAGTACTCCATCTATCCCCATTTGTTTGTCCAAGCTGACGAATGAGGTGAAATTAAAGGCATCGAATAGTGTAAAAATATGTGATGAATAATGAATAAAATTTAAAGTTACAGACAAAAGTAAAATATGCGATTGTGAATAAACATATAAAATGAAAAGTAGACAAACTTAAAGAATATATTCAGAAAGAAAAATATACAAACATTATGAGACCAATGGAGTACTACCCCTCATCCTTATATATTTGTCCACTTTCTTTTTGAGCGTCCCTTTTGCTTTTCAATTTCCATTTTCTTACTCATTCTTAACCCCATGTATTACTTTTATACTCTTATCTTTCAAATATTTTAACCTCAATCACATATATTTGTACTTTTAATAACCTAAATTACCATGCAATCCATTATTTTGGACAAACAAACGAGAACGGAGGGAGTGCTATTAAATTAGATAATTTACACCATTAAGAAACCTAAACACATAAATGACATGCGCGGTATAGTGTGTCACGTCTAACAAAATTTATAGAAATTAGGGTGACCTAGTGTCGTACCTAAGGAAAATTGGAAACTAAATTTATAAACTAAATATTAACTAAATGGTTCTAAGGTTTTGGAGTTAATTCAAATCAGGCTAGTAACAAGTGGTGTAAATAAACTATCTAAAAGAAAGATGAGTAGGACATAACTTTACCGACAGTACTCACAAATTTCATTGAATAATTTATAAAATAAAATAGAATAATTTTATAGGTTTGGTTAACAATACTTAACTTCATAAAATACTAGCTTCGCCCTTCACGAGTTAACATATGTTATTCCCGAATCAAAGTTCACAAACTTTGTTTTGTCCTTAACGAGCTCACAAACGTTCTTCCCCGAATCAAAGTTCACAAAATTAAATTCGTACTTAACGAGTTAGCAAATGTCATTCCCAAATCAAAATTCCCAAATCTAGTAACCTAAGTTCACAAGCGGTCTTCCTATGAAAAAAATACTCAAACAATTCTATTAGGTTCACAAACGTTCTTCTCTAACATGCATGACATAAGCGCAAGTCAAATATAATTATTTCAACCAAAAATCAGCCATAAAATGTATGTATAAATTTCATTCAATCATTCATGAGTACCCAATATCGTTAGACCATTGTAATCAAAACAACTACTCACTCATGTCGAGTGAGGACCAATACATGATTCAAATGGAAATGTAAAACAAAGTTTATGTTTAGATTTGCTCAATAATGTCGTTGGTCTTCAAGGTGTTGTTGATTCTTCTTTATTCTTCAGGTTCGAGTTGACGTGTTCGAGTAAGAATTGGAACTTGAAGTTGAAAAACCGGCCGAGTAGAGGAAGAGATATGAGCTCTCTTGTTTTATTATGAGAATTTTGTGGCCTGCTCAAAGGCTCCAGACTCTCCCCTTTCTTGTCTTCATGATCTCTCTTTTTGTTGAATTCTTGAAGACTCTTTGATTTCCCAACATAATGGTGGAATAAAAAAACTCTTCTAGATAGACCTCTCATTATGTCCCTCCATGAATTTCCATCATAATTGGCCTAAAGTCTCTTGGCTTCTTCGCATAAATTCTCTATTAAAATACTCCTTAATGGTCGAATAAATGGGTCTCTTTTAATTGCTCGAGCCAAATTTCGGTCGAGTACATACAAAAAGTTAGTCTAGTACACATTCCAATCGGTCGAGCAGGATTTCAGCTTGACCGAGTTGCTACTCTCTTATCGAATCAATTAATCTGACCCAGTCGAGAGTCACTTCTTACTCGGCCAAGTTGGTACCTTCTGTTGTTCAATGTAAAGTCACTCGACCGAGTCAATTCCCAACTGGCGAGTTGATGACCTCTGTTTATGTTCATTTGATCTGGTTCGGTCGTATGATTCATTGCTCGGTCGAATAGATGTGCTTTGCTAGCTCCACTCTGTCGAGTGAAATTCAGCTCGAACGAGTTTGACCTTCAAACTATGTGTTGACTTTTACTGTTTCGTTAACCGAGCACAACTCGATAAAAAACTTTCGATTTTGCTCTATTTATCCTCATTTCTGCTTTTGCTCCAAGCTTCTATAATCATCAGAAAGTGTATTTTGAGCCTGAAATAGTAATGTGAGTGTAAAATGTGATCAAATTTATATTGTAAATGTGAAGAATATAAGCAAATATGTGCGTAAATGCTAGACATTTATGACATCGATCAATAAACATAAAATACTGGGCCTCAAAGTACAATTTTATAAGGTTACTTGATACTATTTTGAATTGGAAAAACTAAAATTCTACCGTGTTTTTAAGGAAAAAATATTCTAAAACATCGCCATCGACATAGTCCATAAACATCATCTTCAAACAGTGTCAGTCTAATCACTACATGGTCTGACTTTATCATCAATTAAACCCTAGCACGCGGTCACCATTATCGTTGAAATCAATGTTAAACAACAAACCAGCCTCCACATAGAACACCAGCCACCTTTAGAAATCTAAGGAGCAGCCTAGCTAATGATCTACAACGTGTTACGTGCGGATAACTTGTGCAACTTTGTATTTTATTCTGTGCATGGAGAACCATAACCTTTGAAAAGTTAGGGTTAGTTAAACTTAAACAAATTCAATATTAGTAAGGCTTTTAGCTAGGTACTTATGTGGTAACATGCATGCACGAGAGTCACGCCAAAGTGGGCTACGTCTCTATCAAAACCAGTCTTTTCAGTTTTCAGGTCGTCTGTTTGACTGGGAACTTTTCTTATCATTTTCGCATGTATATGTAAACCTCTTATTCAGGTATCGGTCGTCCCGACGACATTATGGTGTGAATATATATTTTTATGTATATTTTCGTTTGATTTTCTTAATTTTTCCTTACGTTTACAATTAAAAATAATAATTTCTCCATTTAATTATTCACAAAATTTCCAATATGAAAATTTTAGTTTCAAAATTTTAATTGTAATATTTTTAATATTTTTAATTTCTAATTTTAAATTATTAAATAAAATTTTAATTTTTGGGCTGAATGTTGGGCTGAGTCGGATGGTGAGCTGAGTGAGGTGGGCTGACTAATGGGTTGGTGGGTTGAAAATTTAGCAACAAAAAATTAATCTTTAACAACGCAAATTTTTGTTGTTGTTTGTGTATTGAGAATGAAAGCTTATTATTAGAGTATATTTGTTGTCTAACATATTTTTAATGCAAAAGAATAATATATTAACGTAGCCGATTCCGATAAAGTTTCGGTAGAACAATCATTTTTATCTAACAGTTTCATGTAATGTGATGAAATTCAGTTCGAGCACTGCGTTTAGAAAGGAGGGAACCTTGCCTGGCACACATAAAGCAGAGCGAGGGAAGAAAATAGAGTACTTTCTTTTGCAGCGCTAATGACAATGGCGATGACGTGTCAATAGAGTATGTCTTTGATCTCACGCATTACCAAATTTTCATAATTCAAATTATAAAAGAAGGATGTTAAGTTAATCAAAGAAAACAAGCCAGATTTTCTTTAAAGATACTTGTGATTTCTAAATTTGAAATATTGTTAGAACTTTAATACCTCATATTTATTTTGAGCTTTCTTAACCACGAAGGAGAAAAATGTCATGTATGATAATAATAAAAAAAAAGATATTGAAATACTCTAAATATAATGCCATTCAAACAAAAGAGTACATTCGTGTAAGCATGCATAGAGTTAAATGTGTCGATCCATCAAAGTTGCATATCGCTAACGAGATAGCAGTTGGGACTTTGGAGGGAGTGTTCTTGCGTAGTGGGGATGATTTGCGCGCTGATTGGAAAGTAGGATTAAAATGAGAGGTTGGTAATGTATTTATCTAGATTGTACGTCACAAGCATATATATTGGTAATACAAAAAGCTCGCTTTCTAAAATATATCACACTTCAGTGCAAGCTGAAAGGTAAATTAATGGTTCATATAAATACGTGCGTACATGACCATGCTTTCATATTCCCGCATAACTTTTTATTCTTTGGTCTCGGAGACACGTCCTAAGTGACCGTGAGTAACAAACACTAACGTATAACAATCCAACTTATATGTGAACAATTTCGAATTAATCTATGTCTATATGTATGAAAGGGGTGACAATGTAATTTATAATTAATACAAAAGTTAAGTTTTTATAGTTTTTACGATCCCCTCTTTTATCTTGAAAGTGTAATTGAAAGGATGGATGAACGAATGAAGCAATGTATACTTTCATTTGAGCAAGGAGGCAAAAATGATGTGAGAAAAGTGTTGGACTGTTAAATATATTTTTCTGATGTTGAGATAATAGTTAGAATAAACACAACAAATTAGGTATCAGTCTAGAGTTCTTTAGCTGTGGAATTTTAGAAATGCGGTCTAGTGCAACAACATGCATTTTACAACCAACTAAAATTACGTCATGCTGGACAAATTGTTTAAACATCCAAACCATTTAATAGAGAAATATATCTAAACGACTTAGTTTTGAATAGCTACAAAATGTTGTTCGTAGAACTGGATTTAAATCTGAAATTTTGCTTTCCTAATGTTGATAATAGTAAGAAAAATAACATGACAAATCAAGAGTTTAGTCAGTTTCTTTAGCCAATAAATTCAATTTTCCGATGTTGATAATAATAGTAAGAGAAAACTTGACACTCGGTATGCACGAATTTTGTCACTTTTCGTTTGCCTTGACATTTGCTTTCCCAATGTTGATAACAGTGAGAAAAAAAAAAAAAAAAAACACGACAGATACAATATATTATGACTACGAGAGCAATAATTTTCGTATGGTTTCAAGTACACAATCCTTCATACATGACCAATTCTCACGAACAGCTGATTGTTTGACGGTATAAACGCTAATAGATGTTGATGTTTTGGTCGGAAGGATATATCTCTTTGGCCTTTGCTCGTAGCTAATACCAGGTAACCAAAGCTCTAACCTCTGCTGGCTATATTTGAATCCAAATTTGTCATCTCTCAATACCATTTTTTCTTTAAAAGTAATAATATCATACCTATCATATCATGAATATGGTTGGTGAAGTAAAAGAGGGCGGGCCGTTTTCACTACACAGTACACAGTGTAGCATATATATTTGGTTGGTAACAGGTAATTGTGTAATTTGACTTGTATTCGCCTGTCTTCATTTTGTAAAATCGAACAATAGAAAAATGCACATGAGGGCAGTGACGGATACAGAAATTTACGTCGGCAGAGGGCACCATTAATTTTATAATAATGATTATTAAGTACATTAGTATAGTCCATTTTATTTTTCTTCATCCATCTATATAAAAGAATATCTAACTAACAAATCATACATTTACCAACAACATCTAACTAACTTCATACAGTTACCAACAACATCTAACTAAATCCCTATCACCTAACTAAACCATTCCAACTAAATTAAAAATTATAAATAAAATACAAAAATTTAAATTTAACAGAGAAACAATCTCCGTCGGGACGACGGGATCACCACTAGTAAAAGTCATAACTCGTATTGGTTAATTATGTTATTGATTACATTTTCTTTATATAAAAATATCTCATTCTCGTTTGTAACGACTAACTTTTTAAGAATAATTTTCTGCATCCTACAAGAACCGGACCATCACCAGACTAAAGACGGTGATACGTCTAGGGTCTCAAGCACAAGTTCTATAGTGACATGATCAAGAGTGTAACCATTACAGTAGTTAAATCAAATGTTATATTATATTGGTTGGTCGAATACTAAAAACACATAAATTCAAATTAATCTTATGTAAAATTACTTATGTTTTAATATAAAGACAATATGTACTTGATAACAATAAACAGAAAATTGAGTATTCAGTGTAGTAATCTACTACTCCCGCTAAGTTAATGTATCTATGTTGTTATTTAAACCTAATTTTAACTTTATTTTATATTAAAACCAGGACATTAATATAGTTTAGCAAAATTAAATTAAATTTTTTTATAAATTACATCTATGAAAAAAAATCTATTGGACCACGCGCCCCGCCCCCTCTCCATGTGCATCCGCCCTGCCTGAGGGTAATTGTTTATTATGACTTGTACTCGTCTTCATTTTGTATCATGAACATGTTGTTTATTATATTTGATCCACTTGAATTATTGTGTAATTCGACTGTCTGATCTAAAGTTTAAATTTGAGAAAAAAAATCGAATCTAGGGTGACGTCCAGCAAAAAAAAAAAAAGTTAATATAAGCGTGTAATTGTTTTTTAACAAGATAAAAAACAAAACAAAAAAACAGGTGAACACTAAACAGGAATGAATGACAAGAGAAAACAACAAGAAAAGTAGCACACGTGCAAAGTACGTATCATGCAGAGAGAGCTTCTTCCATGAACCCCACTTTGCTGCCCCATGCATGTCCTCTTTGCGTCGCACTAAGCTCATGGTCTATAACTACACCCGCTTTCATTTCAACATTGGCTAACTCCACTTGAACCTGTGTATTGTATTTTTAGTAGTTAAACTGCTAGTAAGTGTTTGGCTCCACGTGCGGGCTTTAAAATTTAGCTGCCTTATCTCTTGTTGTGCCATTTAGTACTGGACCAAACGACAAACGCCACTTCTTAATTATTGATGGCTAATTTTGAATATTATTTATACGTTTATCCACTTAAACCTTCTTAGTTAATATGGCTCAAAACACTTGGTATATGCGCATTGCAAACAGATACTTTTTCGTAATAAATCCTAAGTTTCTGCTGTTTCATGCGTACAAAATTTCTTATCTTAGTATTTGTTATGAAAATTACTCATACCTCCGTAATAAACTCTTAAGTTAATTATATGCTTAGAAGTCTTATGTGAAAAAAATGCAAGTAACAAAATGTTAAAAGGAAAAATAGTTTAATAAATATTGCTAAACAAGCAAATGGCACATTTATAATCGACGCCTCACTTCGGAGAAGAAGAAATATGTTTGACTAATAGAAGACATATTTGAAAACACTCTACGGAGACATATTTACTCCAATACCAATTTCTTTTTTTTGATCCCATTCTTGACTGACGACACTGATATGATTCATGCATTCACGTTAATGAGAGTCAAATTCAAAATTGATTGGTCCGCACCATTTAGCAAAATTTATTTTATTTTCACCAACATGGCTCTTAATATAATGACAAAAAAGAATATAACCGATGCTTCGCAGAAATTGTGTGCTCTAATCATAATGCGACCAAAAACAAGACCTACAACGGATAAGTTGATTGGTTGGAAACATAAATATTGGATACTTAGACTGACATCCTCAGAATCGACAGCATCTGATCAAGTATATAAGTAGCAATAATCCTACCCAGTGATCAACCAAACTCTCCTCAGTCATCACACCACCTTCTCTCGAATATTACGCTTAGCTATATTCTCTTGATATCTGTAGTTTGATCGTATTTACTTGGTTTTGAATCTCATAATATATATCGATGCACCACGAGTTTCCGATATAAGATTAAATATCAGTGTCTAGGTTGTAATATAGAAATCACAAGATGGTTAGAAGTCCAAGTAGTTTAACAAAAACTACCGAGTTGAAGAAAGGTCCATGGACGTCGGACGAAGATGAAATACTTACTAACCATATAAAAATCCACGGCCATCCCAACTGGAGAGCTCTTCCTAGATTAGCTGGTTCGTACCCCATCCCTTGCTTACACTCGTCATGAGGTTATAACTTATAAAACCATGTTGTTCTTCTATCCGGTCATTTTTTTTCTGATGAATTGGTGATTATGCAGGTCTGGCTAGATGCGGAAAGAGTTGTAGGCTGCGCTGGATTAACTACTTGCAGCCTGGAATCAAAAGAGGAAATTTTACTAGAGAAGAAGAGGATATCATTATAACTTCACACCAACTTCTTGGAAACAGGTACGTGTGCAAAGATTGATAAACCATGCATATTGATAGTGTTCATCAGGCTGACAATGTTTTTCACCTTTCATCTTTTCCTAAGTACAGATGGTCAGCCATTGCGGCCAAGTTACCAGGAAGAACGGACAATGAGATAAAAAATGTATGGCACACCTATCTAAAGAAGAGGTTACTTAATAAAGATGACGTTCAGCAATCATCAGCTTCATCGGGTCAATCATCCATTAGCAGGATGAGCAATGAAGAAAAAGACTTCATCCTAGTAGATGAGTCAATATTTGAAACGGTTTGGGAAGCCAATTACCAAGTCCAGCACATGGCAAATGTGAATGATCCTGATCATGATCATTCAGATAAAAACCCTATCGATGTTACACCAGCATGCAATACTAACAACGACTCCATTGCCTACGTCTCATCGACTTTACCACCCTTCCAACGCTCCTACAGTGAAACATCTTACAACAACTACAAGGATAATGTTCCTTCTCCTGAAGAGTTATTCCCAGAGACAGATGAGAGTTTCTGGTCCGATGTGTTGTCATCCGATCAAGACCATAACAACTCAGGCACGAGTAGGTCCATGGAAAGCTACTATCTCTTCTATGATCAGCAACCAGCTAATGAATCCTCATTTCCACCGATTCCAAATAACAACGTGATATGCATGGAAACCGATCATTCCCAAGAGAAACATGCACCTTCATTCCCAAATGTTGGTTCCAACCGAGTTCGTAATGTAATTAGTGAATACATCGCCGTCGAAAATGGTGGTGATGTGGACGATTTTTGGTTTGATGTTTTGTTTAGGGCAGAAGAATATCCTGTTTTCTTAGGGTAGTACTTTTTTTCAATGGGTGGATACATATAGTACAAGATCATTATAGCATATCTAGCTAATTTAAGTACATAATCACTAATTAATGCGCAGGCTTAGCAACACCTCTATCAATACTGAGACGTCATCACTCATTAGGAAAATGTGATGAAGGCAGGGTTTAAACCAAAAATCTTTTTATCAAACTCCTCAAATCACCACCCCTAATACTCTTTCAAAGTCCTAAACGGTATTTCTCAACAATTTTAAATACGGTTTGTTTCTGAACACACTTTTGATATGGTTCGATGCATGGGCCAACCTTCTTTGACTGCAGCTGCATAGTGCACTAATTTTATAACTTGTTTCACCATATAACTATGTAAGTACTTATCTTTTGCGTGTGGTGTGCTTGTTTGGTCTAGAAAATCAAAATTCAAATCCTAATTAATCAGGTGGGTCAAGTATGTTTGCACATTGCAATCATGTCCCGCCGAATGTCACATATTTGGAAAGATGATCAAAATACTCAACTTCAGAAATAAACTGATTTGAATTCATTTCAAGTACATGGTTTGGTTTCCATGCTAATCAAACTCAATGAGTGTCCAACTTGAAATTTTACAACAGTGAAGTTACTGGGGAGTAGCCAGCGAAAAGTCAGTCCATAGAACTGACACATTGACCAGTTAACAGATAAAATACTGTAATAAACATGTTGGATTATATTTTACAAACCCTAATCAAATAAAAGAGACTTAACAAAAACACAGCAAAAATATTTCATTTAATTTTTCCTAAAAAAAATTAAGGCTTCGTTTGGTTGCGAGGAAAAAGTGAAGAATTTTTTTTTAATGAAAAATG